>PVJH01010110.1:0-75330 GCA_004026705.1 Nesogale talazaci | reverse complement strand
CACTTTAATTTTCCTAGTAGCACTATTAGTTCCTTCTAGAAAGCATTTTTAGGTTCCCTGGTGGCATAACTGATTACACATTTGAAAGCACTGATCATTCCAAGAAAGAAAGACAAAGTTTTACAAGAGTGACAGCTTCAGAAACCAATAAGAATAGTTCTATGTTGCCCAGTAGGGTCACTTTGACTCAATGGCACTGAGTTTCATTTTGTTTGCTTTGTTTTTTGGTTTCTATAGGTTTATTCATTCATCTATAATACTTGATTCCCTGAAATGTGCTCCAAAGTATGCCAAAGGGTGCTTATTTTCACTTTTTAAAAGTTTTCACTCCTTCATAATTTAATTCAGTTTTGCTAAACTCTTTCAATCTACAAATGCTGGCTTTTATGCAGACATTAATGTTAAAATAATTAATTCTTTTAATTATAGTTATAATATTAAATATTTATAATATAATATAAGATCTAATTATAACAATAATTATCTCCTTGTCATTATTTTGATGAATTTAAGAATTTTTGTCTAATTGATTTTGATTCCTTTGGATTACCCCCTATCTCTTAACTATCTTCTCACTTATTTCCTATGTTCCTGAACATTTCCTATATTTAGCTTATGTAGCCCTGGTGGTATAGCTGTTACACATTGGACTGCATTACCCAAACTCAGCAGTTCAAAAGCAGCAGCAGTTCAATGGGAGAAAGACTGATTTTTCTACCTCTGTGAACAGTTATAGTTGTGGAAACCCCCAGTGAGGTGCTATGAGAGAGCACTGATTCCATGATATTGAATTTGGTTGTTCAGCTTAATAGTATGTTCCCTAATTCTTCTTATTTTAGTCACTTGGACCATTAACAGTATGCATAATGTTTCAGATTCTGTACCTGGTTTTGTCACCCTAACATCTGCATCAGAGAGTTGGTGCATTTGAGATCAGCCTTTCTGAGTTTCAACACTGGGCAGTCAATACATGAATTAGTCTTGATAATATGGATGACGGACACCGAGATTTTGGTGACTCCATTACTCAACTTTCTGGTGAGCTCACAATATAGTCAGAGTTAAAAAAAAGTGAGATACTCACGCTCCTACTACATGAGTCATATATTCTAATTTTAAACCCATTCAGCTCAACAGTGCTGACTTTTTGATATTTGATATTGACCCTTTGATATTTCTAGAATGTCTGTGTGAATTTTTAAGAAAGGTGTGAGGGGAAAATGTGTGCGAAATAAAAGTGTCATGAAATTGTAAATGCCAATGACAGCAGTTGGAAAGAATGTTTTATTGTACTTGAGGTAATGGTGATATTGATTTCATGCTCTGGTAGACTCTAAAGCACGAGAGAAAACAGTGGCACTTCATTTCATTTCATATAAAAACATGTGTGCAATATAAGATAAGATACTTTTGCTTTAAAATGCTTTCTTTTAAAGTAAAAGGTGTAGTGAAATGGGGGAAATCATATATAAATATGATTTGATAATTTTTTTAGGTTTTGCTAATATTCATTTATTGAATATTTATATTTTGTCCAAAGATTTATCATCTTAATACATTATCCTTAAAAAAATTTAACAAAATAACTTGGTATAAAATGAGATGATGAATATGGACAAAAGCAAACAGATGCACTGACACAGAATTAGAAGTATGTCATAAAGCTATACATTCTGGACGTCCCTGGTGGGGTGGGGGTCGTGCACTGGCTGTGATATGCAAGGTCAGCAGTTTGAAACAGCCAGCAGCTCCCAGGGAGGAAGACGAGGCTTTCTATAAGCAGCTACACTCTCAGTAACCCATGGGGTGGGGAGGGGGAGTTCTTTGAGTTAGCATTTTGCAAATAGCAGATAATTGGTTTTCTCATTAACAACAAGGTGAAAAAAATTTTTATTCCATTTGAGTGACTGCAGAAACGGTCACTCTTCTTAAGATACTTGTGGATGAGCAAATAGAAATAGACATTATCTGAATAATCACATCAAAAAGGGGACAATTACAAAATCAGACTGTGGAGAGTGGCCTGAACGAAGTGGATGCTGCATATAGGAAAGTTTAGCTAAACAACCAACGGTTCTCAACCTATGGGTACCAACAACTTTGGGGGTCAAATAACCCTTTCACAGAGGTTGCTTAAGACCATTGGAAAAAACACCGTGGTGGTCATGTGCTTATGTTAATTTCATGATTGAGATAAAGGGGTGGAGTCTAGCCTATTAATCTGGAGATAGCTATTGAGTAGCCAACGAGGCCTCTGTGTGGGCAGGGCTTTCTCCTGAGACTTCTGGGAAATGTTGCGATATTTCCCTCGTGAAGATGAGAAGCTATCTTCCTCAGTTGTTGGGAGTTAGTCTGAGACAACGAACTACGGACAAGACAAGATGGCAATGTCTGAGAAGCTGAAGGAGCCTGAGGAGAAGTCACATGGCCTTATCCTGGTGGAACCAGACCTCTGAAGCTGGGGAAGCCACGTGGAGAACCCTGCTAACACCGGGATTCTGCACCCACTGGCCTGTGACTTCGTGAGTCAGAAGGAGACGTTACAGACTGGTATCGGACATATGGATTAATATTGGACTTATGACTTAGAACTGGACTGGGTTAGAATGCTTTCTTAATGTCCTATTACTCTTGTATATAAACCATATCCTTATATCCATTTGTGTGTCTATGAATCTGTTTCTCTAGTTTAGCCAGACTAACACAAACACATATTTCTTAGGAAGCAAGACACCACTCCTCTATCTATCTCCAGGCAAATCCACACACATGCAGCTATGTCCACATACAAGTACCTTGTGTGAAGACTGTTATCCATGCTATGCTATGCTTCAAGACAAAATTTCATTTATTTGCAGTTATAAATAAATAATTCAGAATAAATAATTACATATTGCTTTTGTGATTAATCACGATTTAATAATGTTCAATTTTTAACAATGAAAATACATTCTGCATATCAAGTATTTACATTACAATTCAGAATAGTAGCAAAATTGCAGTTATGAAGGAGAAACAAAAATAATGCATGGAGGTCACCACAACATGAGGAACTGTGTTAAAGCGTCACAGCATTAGAAAGGTTGAGAGCCACTGGACTATACTATCAGAAATTGTAGCTAAGCAGACTATACTAGCAGAAATAGTTCTTGAACAAATATTCAAGAGATGATGAATTCACATATAACCAGAAGAGGCTGACTGGAATGCTCAAGACTAAGCACAGCTTACAGAAAGGCCATATGGAGATGGAAGCACAGAATGACTACTGAATAGCATGGAAATAGAGAGAGGACGTGGTGTCAAAAAGGAAGTGGAGGACTGAAGTGGGAGTCTGGCAACTTTAACTACTTCATTGGAAAAGAAAATTGAAGACAAAATATTATATATGAAACATTCTTCTTGGGAGAGTAAAATATTTGGTATTCTGAGAAGAGTAAAGCAAGGAGAAAGATTAGAGAAAGGATCAAAATCAAAATGGGCACTGAGCAAGAGAGTGGAGAGTTTTGCGGTAGCTCCAGTGGGAGAAAAGATAGCTTAAATATGGAAGGGTGTAAAGGTTGAAATGATGGAGAATGTGAGCAAACAGAGAGGAGCTGTGATGCAGCTCTAGGGCGTATCTACACAATGAGGCTGAGGTAGCTGAGTAGAGAGAGAGAAGTCAGAGTCGTGAACATTTTCAGATATAAAAGTTTAAGGACATGTGTAAGGACAGATGATGGTATAGCTCAACATGTGGAATAAGGGATTTTAGACCAAATAAAATTGAATGTTAACTTTTTATTTGCATTATTTGGAGAAGTAATTGCAAGATTAGACTTTCAGTCTTAGACATGAGGCTGAGAAAAGATTTTGATTAAAACAAAAATGTGGGGAGCCTACGTAGGCATTTGGTTATTTGGTCTGGAGGTCAAAGGAGAGATCTGAGTCAGATGTAGACATTTATCTATTCACCATAACATGGATGGTAATTGATAAGAAAGTGCAATGTGACACAAGGTAGATGGCAGGACAAAAAGACAAGCAGCCTTAGTAAACTCCATTTGTTCTCTAGGCTGAATACAATGATTCTGTTGAAACTAAGGGGTGACTTAAGTAGTGGAGAGAAAATTTTAGAAGTATGGTGCCCGGGAAGAATGATTGAAGAAAAAATGATTAATAGAATCAAATGGTGACAGAGAGTCACATTTCAGATAAAGACGGGAAAAGGCTTTCTGAATCCCGAGACAGAGAGGTTATTAGTATCCTTGTTACAAGTTTTATTCCACTGATGAGACTATTTATAGAAGATCTGAGTTTAGAGCCTTTCAATGGATGCTTGAAAATTTTTAGCAAAGGTTGATTCTCCTCATCACATTGTTTTAAAATAAACATGCAAAGTAATTAAATATTTCTAAAATTTCAATAGCTAGTGTCTGATCAGTGTTTGAACTCACAGCATTTCACCTAAAACAATCCATATGTATTCCTTTTTCACAAGTATTATAAATTCATTTTAATAATTTTATATAGCTATATAGACACATGCAGGTATAAATAGGTATGAAGAGAGGGTCCTTTTTGGTGGTTAAGTGATTAGATTCTAATAAAAGACAACCTTTTGAAATTTACCAGCTTGTCCATGAGAAAACAGTGTGACAAACTGTTTTTGTAAAAATTGCTACCTTGGGAACTTAGAGACAACATTTTTACCCCATTCTAAAGTGTTATTATGAGCCAGAATTGATATGAAAAAAACAGATTGGGTTTTTAAATACAAATATATATCAATTGGAATAGTGCCTGGGGTCTTCAAGGCTTGTACTCAGACAAGCTGCTAGCCAAGTGAGGTTTGCACTAAGTCCACATGAGAGAAGCACCCCAGCCTGTGTGATCTAAAGATGACAAAACATCAAAATATGATGAAGGTAGAGATATCAGAGCTTAAATTGTGAACCCCCAATTTGTAGAAGACTGCAAACAGTGGGGGACAATCCATCTAGGCAGATTAAGCCTCTGGCAGATCCCTTATGGCCAGAGGTGAGGGATCAAAGCAGCTTGACGATCAGACACATTGCTGTAAACTTGATTGTGGTGAATTGAGCTGTAGTGTAATATGATACTGGTCCACTTGGCTTCCATCTTGGCCTAACCTGCTTAAGCAGCTCTTGCTTTATCCAAGACAGCAATTTCTTCTCTTCCTTTTAAAATGCTGCTGGTGGTCTTTGCTTTCTTACTCTTTATTTCTATTTTATCTTTATATTATTCTTTACTTTCTGTTTCAGTTCAGGCTCTCTAGTTTATGAAGCACAGGAGTGGGTGCATAGACACAAAGACTGATGACATGGCTTATCAGGCACAGGAAGATGAGAAGGGTGAGGGGAATTGAGGAGAAAATAATGAAAGTGAGACCGGGGGAGGGAGACCTAAACTGATTGTGATGGTATATATAACTTTTTAAAAAGCACTTAACTATGGAAGTCTCTGATTTGTAAATTATATGCCAATAAAACTATTTTTTAAAGAGTGATTTCCTTGGAAACTCACAGGACTATCCTGTCCTATAAGGTTGTTATGTGTGGGCATAAACAGTAGGGCAATGAGTTTGGAGTTTTCTTAATTTTATTTATTTTGGAACAAAAAAAACCCATGATATTTCAATTAGGAATTTTTGCTTTTCTTCATCTTACTTTACATCTGAACTAGCATTTGCTCACATGCCACATGGATGCACAGGCATGCACACATCAATGTATGCTAAATGTTTGCATTTTTATTGTCTTATATTTTAGATCACTTCAGCATAATTGTGTACTAAGTGATTGAATAAATCTTATTTCTACTTATGGCAACTTTTGGGGGGGTGAGAGGCTAGCACTTTGTACCTACCAGATTCTCATCAGGTGGAGGAAGTAACAGTTTATCTCTATGAAGACCATAAGCTTGTCAACTTTATGGGACAACTCAGAGTCAAGATAAAGTCAAATCAATGACAACTTTGTAAATACTTGATATGTGGCCAATTAGCATAATTCTATGCTAATGATATTAATCCACAGAAAATAAAGCGTGTTCATTACTATCCACCTTGCTCTTCTTCCTATAGATAATCTGTATGTTTAGTTCCAACTGAAACTAAATTCTGTCATTGCTCTACTAGTAACATAAGCAAAGGAAACAAATTTTCCAACTGTGCAATTATGAAAAATTAGTAAGTTGGGAAACTTGATTTTAGAGAAATTTGTAGTACCAATAACATGGCAAGCAACTTTATAAACTTAATAAAGTTTCAGGGGTTAAAATAGTCATACAAATAATAATCTTCTAAAGAATCTGACCCTTTAGAAGTCTTTATTGCTGTTGTGGTTCCTGGGAGTCACTGAGTCTTTTCTGCCCCACGGGGACCCAATGCCAACAGAACAAACTCTGGATGATTCTAGGCCATCCTAACTCTGGTCCCTATGCCATTGATCGTTGTAGCCACTGTGAAAACCCATGTCATTGATTGCCTTCCTCTTTGTTGCTGCCTCTCCACTATTCCAAGGATGTTGGCCTTCTTTAGGGACTGATTTCTGACAACATGTCCAAAGGATTCAAGCCAAAGTCTTGCCATCCTTGCCTCTGAGGAGCACTCTGACAATACCTTTTCCAACAAAGATTTGTTTATCCTTTTAGTAGTCCATGGTATGGTCAATATTCTTCTCCAACACCACAATTCAAATGCATTAGTCCTTCTTCAGACTTCTTTATTCACTGTCTAATTTTCACATGGCTTGAGTCAGGTGCACCTTGGTCCTCAAAGTAATGTCCTGATGTTTCAATACTATAGAAATCTCTGTGGCAGATTTCCATATGCAAGCCATTTTTTTATCTCTTAACTATTGCTTCTATGACTATTAATTGTGAATCCTAATGTCACCTAGTATTCCCAGTTGTGAGACTTGTGGTCTTCTTTACATTGTAATGAACACTGAAGGCCACCATCTTTGAACTTCATCAGCAAGTGCTGCAAGTCTTCCTCATTTTCAAGAAACAAGATTATATCATCTGAAGATTGCAGTTTGTTAATAAGACTTTCTAAACACCTTATATTTCTTCATATAATCCAGCTTCTCTGATGATTTGTTCAGCGTATAGATTGAATGAATATGGTGAAAGAAGACAACTGTGACACACACCTTTCCTGATTTTAATCATGCCACATTACTTTCCTTTGTTCACACAACGGTCACTTGATCTATGAACCAGTGCTGCATAAGCATAATGAATTGCTCTAGACATTGCATTTTGTTCAACAGTATCCACATGATTCACACTGTCAAATGCCTTAGCATTTTCAGTAAAATGCAAATAAACCTCCTTCAGATATCTTGGGCTTTCAATCAAGATCGATCTGGCATCAGCAATGATATACCTTGTTCCATATCCTCGTCTGAATCTAAACTGAACCTCTGGAAATTCCTTGTAATTTGAAGCTTCAAATGTTGTTAGATGATCTTCAGCACAATTTTACTTGCATTTGAAATCTGTGGTGTTTATCTATAAGTTTGTGTCGTTTGTCGGACCACCTTTCTTTGGAACAAGGACAAATATGGATCTCTTCCAGGCACTTGGCCAAGGAGCTCTCTTCTAAACTTTCTGTCATAGATGAGTACGTACTTGCAGTGCTTCATCAGCTTGTTGAAACACTTCAATTGGTTATTCAATTCTTGAAGCCTTGTTTTTGACTAATGCTATAAGTACAGCTTCATCCTTCAGCACCATTTGTTCTTATTCATATGCAAGTTGACCTGGAATGGCCAACTGTCAAGCAGTTATTTTGGGTACAGTTACCGTGTATTCTTTCCATATTCTTTGTACGTTTCTTGTATCATTCAACATTTTGCTAATAGACTCTTCCAGTATTATAATTTGAGGCTTGAATTTTTTTCTTTATTTCTTTCAGTGTAAGATATGCTAAGCTTGTTCCACCTAAAATGAGATTTTCTAACTCCATATCTTTGCACTTTGTTCCTATTTTGAGTGCATTGTTGTAGTCATGTATCAATCCATCACACGGAGGTCCTTCTTGGTTTTCATTCTTTTTAGAAGTTTTTGGTTATCTACATATTTTATTTTGTACTTTTTACCAAAAACTAGTTTATTACTTCATATAGCTAATAATTAAATAAGAACAATAAAAGTACACCAAACTGGATGATAAGAAAATTTCAAAATATGAATAAAAAATATTAAGTAATATCTGACAGAACAATAATTATATTAAAGTTATATCCATATCATTCCTTGATTGACATCCTTGTTTGCAATATCCTTAGATTTTTTTATAACATCATTAGCTATGTGATTATCTTTAACCTTTTTACTATATTCAATTCCTTTAGGGATATGCAAATTAGATGATAGCTTTATGTTTGATATGTTAGAAACAAGCAATTTCTCTTCTCTGAGCATATTATTCTCATCTCTGAAAATCTCCTCTCCATTTCTGCTGAACTTACAGCAATTATTCTGACAATATTTTAGGTCTGTGAATACTTTCAAGAGATATATTATTTATTCATAATATCTTGTGGGAATTTGGGATGTGACACAAAGCGGAAATGAATGAGAGTATATTGCCCTATGGTTGTTTGGCAATTTTCCTTTTTAAGTTACATGCTTGTTAATGGAAGTAAGATATGCATGGAAATATATAACATTTCATCAAAAATGTACCAGTAATGCTCTTCTTAAATGAATAAATATTACAGGGATCATTCCATCTAATTTCTTATACCTATGGATAGAATGAACATTCCTACCGGCTCTTAGAATAGACTACAGCACAGAAGAACATTCAAAAAAGTAAGGAAAGTGGATATTTGATTTTCATATTGAGTGGCTGTGCATCCAACAAAATCAGTTCAATTGTACTCATTGAAAGAAATGGAAAAGATGATTACCAATCTCACATGGAGAGGAAAGAAGTCCAGAATTAGCAGAAAGCTCCCCAAGAAGGACACTTTGGGGGGGCTTGCTTTGCCTGACTTTAATACATATTATACAGCTACAGTGGTCAAAACAAAATGGCAATGGTATAATGGTAGACACTGGAAAAGAAACTGAAAACCCAGAAATAAAATCATCAGAATACAGAAAACTGATCTTTGATAAGGGCCCCAAAAATATCAAATGGGAAACAGATGTCCTCTTCAACCAGTGGTATTGAAAAAAAATGGACATCTCCCTGTAGAAAGATGAAGCAAGACCCTTATCTCACTCCATGTACAAGAATAAACTCAAGGAAGAAGAGCATATATATTTTGGAGGGATACCAATAGTACTTTTGGTGAGTATGTTGGGTAACTGAAAGAAAAGTAGCAGCACAATCAGAAAGGATGCTAAACAAGGATTGTAGAGAATCTAGAGGACAATGGCCCAGAATTTTTTGTTCTTGGGTAGACACTATGAATTTGTTTCTACCCAACCCTCAGTGAAACATGTCATGTACAAAACACCAGTATAACCTTGAATGCTGACCTTAAGGGCTTGGAGAATAAACTGAGCCTTGACTCCAAGCCGTCTATACCCTAAGACCAAGGACTGAGACACTAGGATGGGAGAGGAAACAATGGCCACCCTGAACTGGGGAATGGTGGTCACTGGGACTTGGGGGAAACTCTGGCTGGTTGGTGTCTAATAAAAAGGGACCCAGTATCACCATACATCTAGTACCTCGATGCTCCCCTTGCGGTGACATTACAGGTTTGAGCTGTTGGTTACAGGTTTGAACTTGGAGAACTGATCCAAGATGCTTCTCCATGCCAAATGTAAACAGAGAGCAATCAAAAGAGAGATCATACTGTGTGTAGCAACAACTCAAGGATTATAGCTCATGGTGGACATTTATTTGCATAGATTCCTCATACCTACAGTGTCCAGAGTGATATGTCATTGGACAATTTGATTGTTACATGTACAATAGCCTTATACCAGTGGGAGATGATTGACAAGGTTTTACTTCACTGTTTCTAAGGTTTTTTGTTTTTCTACCTTTAGGTTGCTTGCTTTTGTGTGCTTGTATTTTGTTGTCTACTAGTTGGTTGATTGCTGTTGTTGGGGTAGCTGGTCTGGTGGGTTTTTATTTTGTCATAATATGACCTTCAGAGTAAACCTGAGTCACGCATATGGTGCCTGGGTAGTGTCTGGGTCATGTATTCAAGCAAACAGGAGGCATATACTGAGCCCACATGGAAGAAGCACAACAGTTTGTGTGATCAAAGATAAGATAATCATGAAATCTGAATATGGATAAGGGAAAAGTATCAGAGCTAAAATCGTGAACACTCAATTTGTGAAAGGCTGTGGAAAACAGTGGGATCCCAAAACCCATCTGCAAAGTATTTAGTCATATCAGGCTAGTGACAGCTCCTGTGTAGTCACAGATCAAAGTCTGAAACAGCCTTCTACCAAACACAGATCATTGTAATCCTAACCATGCTGACCAAACTTGATACTGGGTCATTTGATCTCCCTCTAGACCCACCCTGAATTGGTCTGGATGCAAGGGTCTCTTACTTGCTCCATGATAAAAACCTCTTGACTGGCAGTTGAAACATTGATTTGGGTCCTTTATTATTATTGTTTGCATTTTTATCATTATGTTATTAATGTTTTAACCTTGCAACTTTATTTCAATTTGTTCTTTTTTGTTTCTTTTGGGTTTACTAGTTTGTGAAGCACGTAAGGAATGGTTGTATAAAGATCATTACTGATGCATGAATTTATAGTGGATGTGGGGTTTGGGGTGGGGAGGGGTGGAGATTTGGGGAGTAAGCAATGGAGGTAGGAGGGAGAGTGAGCTCTAAAACTGAAAGTGATTGCACAAACACATTTAGAGGTGATTTAATCACAGTGGGAGGAAGACGTTCTGAAATTGATTGTGGCAAGAGTTGTACAAGTCTTCTTGATATGATTGAATTAATGAATTGTGTAAAACATGGATTAAGTGCCAATAAAACTTTAAAATATTTGTGATAGGAATAATTTAGCTGCAGTGTAAAATATAAAATGTGTTTTTCAAAAAGTAATACTTCTGGTAGTAGATGAGACCCAGAAAGATAAGAATAATGGGTTTTCAAAGATTAAAATGTTGATGTGATTACACAATACAGAAAAAGCATTAGGAGTAGATTTAATAAGATTCTTATCAAGTATCTAGGATTCATTTTTAGCTATTGGGACAAGATGAGGCGATGTGTCCTTCAAAAATTGAAATGCTTTTAGTAAATATGTTATGAATTGTTTGAAGAATAATTTTAAAAGTGAATATCATCTAATATCCAACTTACAAACTTTATCATTTCCAGAGTTATAGGTTTTTCTATAAAATTAAATTTCAAATGCTATTTGCTTAGAGGACATTAATCTCATATTTTCAAAAGCAAGATTTGTTAACATAAAAGTAGACTATGATTTTACCCAGAAAAAAATTAGAGTGGTGCTTATGAAAAAATTAAAGTTTTACTTTGTAATTCAAACCCATTTTCATTCAGAAATACTTCGATTCATCTCTATAACTCAATAGGGGCAGTTGAGAAGGAAATTGGTGTTTGAGATGCTATGATATGCTAATAAATGTTGACTTCTTTTTACACAGGTTGAACTTCTCTTAAGCAGGTAAACTAAACCCAGTATTTTATTGCAAGTAGGAAAACTGTGATCCAATAACACTTAACAAAAGGGAATTCTCTTAGAGGAACTCAACACTGTAATAAGTGAATGCAGGGCTGAACCCTGGTGGCCTAGTGGTTGTGCGCAGGACTACGGCCCACTGGGATGAAGGTTCAATTCCAGCTCCATAGGAGCAAAGGCTGGGCCTCCTATTCCCACCACCAGAGGGCAGTGATGCCTAAAAAAAAAAATAAGCGAATGGTCAGTTACATTTACAAATGTTGTATGCTTGCGATTATTGTATTGATTCCCATTAAATATCATATAGAGTTATTTGAAATAAACACATAAACCCAAAGGAAGACACAGATAGCTTTCATTTTAATGTTGCAATTATGCTTCATTACAGAGTTCTTAACTATTCAAGCATAGTTATGTAAAATTTGTGGTCGTTCAGTAGAAAGAATTGAAGAATATATATATATATGTATATATATACACACATTTTTAATTTGTGGATTACTCTGAAGCCAATTGA
Organism: Nesogale talazaci; assembly: GCA_004026705.1. Classification (NCBI taxonomy): domain Eukaryota; kingdom Metazoa; phylum Chordata; class Mammalia; order Afrosoricida; family Tenrecidae; genus Nesogale; species Nesogale talazaci. The sequence continues at coordinate 63,158 of PVJH01010110.1, read as the reverse complement.
GGTGTTATTATTCTTTGGAAAATAAAACAACTCAAAGCAAAATAATTGTTGAAAAATAAAGTCCTGCATATATTAGAGGTCAATAATGTAAAAATTACATGGAATAATGTCAGGAATAAGATAAATATTTATTTCATTTTATCTGTCTCCTAGTACTAATAACCTTGTGTCTGTACTCCCCTCCTAGATTGTTTAGGTGGGGCCTGTAAATTCTAACCAATAGAATATGGGAAATGTGATAAAATGTCAGTTCAGTGATTATGCTAAATAACTAGGTAATGTTGACTGGCAGGATGAAGTAACTGGCCATATTGGGGAGGTACCCCTTAACTAACTGAAGGCAATTCTAAGGTAGCAATCATTTAAATCAAAGTTTAAACTCTGGCTTATCATCAGGAAGGAATGAAAGTCCTCCCAAGAGTCCAGAATAAACTAAATTTTCTTAATAATAATATGAACTTGAAAACTAACACTTCCTCAGTTAAACTCGAAGATGAGCCTACGACCTCAGCATACATTTTGATTGTAGTTTGTAGATGAAACCCTAAGACTGAAGATCTACCGAAGCTACATCTGAACTTCAGACTTACACAATTAGCAAGATAACACTTATATGATGGTTTAATTCATTAAATGTGTGACATGTTATGGAAAAATAGATAATTAATATATGGAAGGCGTATGTAGAAGATAACAAAATGTAAGTACATTAAAATATTGACATCATTGAGAACTCTTATTATATCTTAAGCCCTGGGGAATAGATAGATGTTATCTATTGTGTTCTATGATTTCCAGTTGAGGTCTCATAGACACTTAGTAGACAATGGGCTGTCAAAAGGGTCAATATGGGGAGAGGGGTCAAGATGACGTGGAAGTAAGCAGCCCATACAAGCAGCTCCGGCGAGTCTGGTGTCTGAGAGGTCAAATGGAAATATTCTGGTGAGTGGAAAGGTTACTACAAATGGGTCTCCCTGTTTAGGTGGGGACCCTTACCCACATCAGCCCTGGGGATCTGGGTCCATATATCAAGGATTTCCTCCCGGCTGGGTGACCTTTGTGTGCCTTGCCACCAGACAGTGCCACCCCCCCCCCACCCCCATCCACTGCCTGGCCTGACACTGGCCCAGGAACAGGCTGGCTATTGTGTAGAGTTCCCCAGGGTTGAGTCTGACCACCACATAGCAGCAGTCCACTCGCGACTCCCGCCTAGGGGAGCTGCGTTCATCTCCCACGATTACCCTCCATGCAGGGGCTAGCAAGAACTCCATTTGCAGGCTGTGCTCTCTCCCTCAACCACCCAGTGTCCCAGGGCCAAAACCCACAGTACTTTTGATTGCCCATGCTAGTGCATTCAACACCAGGAGTAGCCTCCAGCACCCAAGTGGCCAGACTTGCCTGGCTGACAGGGCCTGGTCCCCATTACTGGGGTCCCTTTCAGAGGGAACAGCTCAGCACTCACCACCCACCATTTTCTCTGTGACCTGTGCCACACCCTGCTTCATCTTCAGGTTTAGTGAAGCCCTAGTCGTCTAACTGCTGAACTTGCCTGGAGCCACCACCTTGCCCAACCTTAGCTGCAGGAGTTTGTTAGGCAATTGGGGCCTGCACATGAACTAGCTTGGTTTTTCACGGGAGAAGGAGGCATGCTGGAAGGTGAGGCTGTGCACCCATTTGTGTGGCAGCCATCGGCTGCAGCGTGGACTGGACTGGTTTTCAAGGGCGGGGAGATTTGACTGGGATGCTGGAAAGCTGCGTTCTGTTTTCCTAGAGGCGATTGAGGCCTGCACATGAACTAGCCTGGTTTTTCAAGGGAGAATGAGCCATGCTGGAACATGAGGCTGTGTCCCCTTTGTGTGGCAGCGATTGGGCACAGTGTGGACTGGCATGATTTCCACAGGCTGGGAGACTTAGCTGGAAAGCCGCATGATGCTTTGCTGAGCGGTAATCAGTGTCCATGGTGAACTATCTGGGTTTTCACGGGAAAGCGGACATGGCTGATGGGCTTCTTTGTCTAGTAGCGATTGGGGTCACTGTGCAAGCTGTCCTGGTTTCTGCAGCAAAGGGGTCCTTGCTGCGACCTGCGGGAGCTGGGAGCCGATTTGTCTCCCTAGACAAGCAAACTATACAGCTCTGCTATAGCAGGAGGAGTGTGAGAAGCGATAGGACCTGCGAGATGATCTTGCCCCTAGCTGGCACAAGAAAATACTGGAAACTGGGCTGTTCAAGCATGCATTTTACAACTACTACAATTTACCCTTGTAGGCACACCACATACCAGTCCCACCTTAGTGTCAGGAGGTTGGGGCACTGACTAGGGCCTCTCAGGTCCTGCAGTGCTAACTCATCCAGAGACAGGGGAAAGCAGTGACTGCAATTAGGGCTCTTAAAACTTATGCCTGCAGCCACTGCATCAAGCTGCATGCCACTCATGTTGCAGGGTGTGTGTGTGTGTGTGTGAAATCTGAGTCATGAACTGGGCCTAACAGGTCCTGCGGGATGAACTTGCCGGGTGCCATGATAAAGCAGAGACACTGTGTAGGCCTGCCGTTCACCATGCCTGGAGCTGGGAGGTAGCAAAATCAGGAGCCAGGGCTTTGGAGGTCCACATCCAAGTACCTCATCTGGAGCCCTGTAGTGGGTCTTTTCAGGCCCACACAGCAAGCAGAACAGTGAAGAGTCTATCCCAGGCCCAGAAAGCAACCCCCCATCAAACCTAGACAAGATCTGAAAAAATAGGAGCCCAGAGATCCAGTTTGGGAGTTCTACCAGCCCAGGATTGGTCATACCACTTTAGGTCCAATCAACACTGACACCCACCCTGGGGTCTCATATAGCCCTACCATTCTACCAGAATTATTCATCAGTTAAATTGAGTTCCCCATATTTGTCCCCAATGGTGCCCATCACCAGTTATGGCTGCTGATTTTTGAGTCATATCAGCAACTACCTACACAGCAGTCAGACCTACCTCCATAGTAGGCCAAAGGCAGCCCTGGTAAACACCATTGTCAATTACACTGTGAAAGTAGGGAAGGTCCTTGGTCGACTAAGAGTATGGTACCCACCTCTTCAAAATCAACATGTAAACAACTATACCACATCACTCCCAATAAGAAAACAAGATAGACAAGCCTCATCAGCACAAGAATCTGATGTTGACCTCCCACAAAAGAAATTTTCAGAAAGCTGCTTGGAACAGGATATGAGGAAAGCTACACAGAGTAAGGATGCAGTGATAGAAGGGATGAAGTCCATGGTAAAAGGGATGAAGTCCATGATAGAGGGCAGGAAGTACATGCCAAAAGGGAAATACAGGAATTAACAGAGGAATTAGCCGAAGCTTCACACAAGATCACCGATCTCATAAGTAGACTAGAAGAGGCTGACAGTCATATAAGTGATCTTGAAGACAATCAGGCAGACTTCAGCAAACAGGAAAGGAAATCAAACAAAATTACAAAAGAGGCAGAAGAAAACCTGAGATCAATGACCAATGCTATGAAAAAGAACAGCATCCAAATTATTGGTCTACCAGAACAAGACACAGTGAAGAAGATAACAGCTAAATTAACAAGGAAATTTCTGGGATAAAATTTCCCACCCTAATAAATGAGAACCAGTCACACATGCAGAAAGAAGAATTGACACCAAATACACTAAACCCCAAGAAGAACTCACCAAGGCATATAATAGTTAAATTATTCAGTTTCAAGGAAAAAGAGAAAATCCTATGGGCAGCAAGAGAAAGGAAGACAGTCACATACAAAGCTATCAGGTGAGAATATGTGCAGATCTATGAACAGAAATCACGAAGAGGAAATGAGAGTGGACTAATATATTTCAGAAGCTGAAAAAAAAATTTCTTCCCTAGAATCTTCTAACCTGCAAAAGTATCAATTAAAATAGAAGGAGAGAGAAGGTTTTTCCAGGACAAGGAAAAAGTTAAATGATATGCTGTGAGATTCCCAACTCTGAGGAAGATCTTTGATGACTCACTATGGTCAGAAGACCAACATCCACCAATCACAAACAGAATAACATCATACAGACAAACTCCATCCAGAAGCCAATGAACTGATACCAATCACCAGATAATATGGCTGTAGAAGGGAAACAGGGCAATAATGAAGCTCCCAACACAAACAGAGCAGCAATAAAAGAGGTGATAGGAAATCATGCAAATCAAAAGGCTTGTCAGCAATGAGCCCACAGGTTGGGATAATAACTCTGAATATAAACAGCCTTAACTTCTTCATTAAGTGGAAAACATAATCCATCAATATCTTGTCTGCAAGAAACACATCCTAAAATCACAGACAAGAATAAACTAAGAATAAAAGGTTGGAAGAGGATATACCAGTCAAATGGTGACTCAAAAGGAGGAGTCGCAACTCTAATCTCAGACAAAATTGATCTCAAGGTTCAAACCATGAAAAGAGATAAGGAGGGGCACTTTATAGCTCAAAGAATCACTTCACTAGAAATATGTGAGCATAGTAAACATGTGTTGCCAAATGAGAGGCCCACAAGATTTGTCAAACAGACTATTCAGAACATTTAAAAAGATATCACAGACTCAACAATTGTAGTAGGGGACTTAAATACATCACTTTCAGAGAAAAATAGATCATTGGGAAGGAAGCTCAACAAAGAGGCTATAGAACTAAGCAATACAGCTAGGTAACTGGATTTGATACACATATTTAGAGCTTTCCATACAGATACAAAAAAAGACACATTTTTCTCCAGTGCATATGGCACATTTTCAAAAAGAGACCACATGCATATCACACATCAAGTTTAAGTAAATTCAAACATATGGAGATTATACAGAGGTCCTTCTCTGATCACTATGGCATAAAGTTGGAGAACAATAAGTGGACAACCAGGAAAGCAAGGACAAAAATTGGAGGATGAATAATGAGTTTCTGTGGCACTGATCAAGATTAGAAGGGAGATCAAAAAGTTTCTAGAAACTAAGGAGAATGAAAATACCTCATAGTGAAACCTTTGGGATACATTGATAGCAGTCATCAGAGGTAGCTTGATTGCAGTATGTGCATATAGGAAAACTGAAGAGAGACTTATGACTTTAATACTGTCACTAAAACTCCAAAAATTAGAAAAGAATCAACAGAATAATTCCTCCAACAACAAAAGAAAAGAAATAGTAAAAATCAGGGCAGCGTTGATCTATTGGGAAGATAAAAAAAATGCAGAAGATCAATGCAACAAAAAGCAGTTTCTTTGAAAGTATCAATAGAATCAATAAACTGCTGGCAAAATTAACCAAAGAAAGGAAACTAGGTGCAACAGTAGACAGGATGAGAAATAAAACAGGAGTAATCACAACAGATCCAATTGAAATTAAAAGGAAAATCACAACATACTATGAAAGACTCTAATGAGCTCAACAATGGGGAAGACATGGACAAATACCTGGAAAAACAATCCCTCCCTAGATTATCTCAGAGAGAGGTCGAGAACCTAAACAAACCATAACATGAGAAGAAATAGATATGGTTATCAATAAGATACCAACAAAAGAAAGCTCCCGGATCATATAACATCCCTACAGAATTGTATAAAGCAATTCTGTAAAGCTTTCAGGGAAGAGCTGACACTGATCCTCCACAAAGTTTTCAGAGCATAGAAGATGATGGAAAACTCCCAAACTCATTTTATGCAGCCAGTGTAACTTTGATATCCAAACAGGGAAGGAATTACACAGGAATAGAAAACAATAGATCAATATCGGTAATGAACATAGATGTAAAAATCTTCAACAAGATATTGGAAAATAGAATACAAAAGTATATAAAATGCATAATCCACCAGGATCAGGTAGGATTCATCCCAGAGATTCAGGGATTATTTAACATCTGCAAATCCATCAATATTATATACCACGTTGATGAGATAAAGTATAAGAACCACATGATATGACTATCGATGCAGGGAAAGCACTCGACAACATACAGCATCTGTTCCAAATTAAGGTGCTAAGGATGATAGGAATGGAAGAGCAGTTTCTCAATTTAATACAAGCTAGCTATGAAAGGCTGGCAGCTAGCATCATTTTCAATGGAAAAAAGATTAAATCAATTCCACTGAAGAAGGAGACTACACAAGGATGCCCCTTATACCCACTGTTATTCAACATTGTACTGGAAGTCCTAGCTAATAACATAAGACAATGGAAAGACATCAAATGTTTCCAACTGGGAGAGGAGTAGGTGAAATAGCGTTGCTCGCCTATGACATGATTCTGTACACCAAAAATCCCCAAAACTTCACAATTGTATACTAACAGTGATAGAAGAATATGGAAGAGTGACAGAATACAAGATTAACAAACCGAAGTTGATTGGTTTGCTGTACACATACGACAAGACCACGGAAGAGGAGATCAAGAAGGCAGTGCCATTCACAGTAGCCAAAAATAAGTTGAAATATCTAGGGGTCTATCTAACCAAAAAAACAAAAGACCTATGTAAGGAAAACTACTAAATACTACAGGAATTCAAATGTGAACTCCACAAATGGAGGAATATCCCATGCTCATGGATTGGGAGACTCAAATAGTAAAGATGTCCATCTAACCCTGGAGACTTTATAAGTTTAATGCTATTATGATTCAAATATCAAAAACCTTCTTCAGAGAACTGGAAAAAATGACCACCAACTTCATATGGAGAAGTAAAATGCCCAGAATTAGCAGAGATCTCTTCAAGGAGAAGGAAACAGTGAAAGGGCTTACTTTACCTGATTTTCACACCTACTACAAAGTCACAGTAACCAAAACAGAGTGGTACTGGCATAATGATGGATACATAGACCAGGGGAAAATAATAGGAAACCCAGAAATAAAACCATAAGCATATTGACAATGGAGTTTTGACAAATGGGGGGGGGGGTGGTCATCCTATTTAACAATTGGTGCTGGAAACAATGGGGATCCACATGTAGAAAGATTAAATAGGATCTCTATCTCACCCCACACACAAGAACAAACACAAGGGGCATCACGGACCTAGAAGTAAAATCCCAAATGATCAGGACCATTAGAAAAAAATCGGGAATAAGAACTGTGTTTCAGGGAATACAAAGGCTGATTGCAATAGGGCTGGGTACACATACAGGAGAATCTAAAGTTGACAAATGGAACTTACTAAGAATAAAACACTTGTGTGAATCAAAAAACTTTATCAAGAGGGTAACTAGGCAACCCACAGACTGGAAGAGGATTTTTAGCAATGACACAACAAAACACTTATTACAAAAATCTGCAATACCCTCCTTGTCTGCAAAAAGAGGAAAACAGTTAACTCTTTGAAGGAACGGGAAAAGGGACTGAGAATTTTCACTAGGGAGGAGACCCACATGGTCAATAAACATATGAGAGAATGCTCCCAATCATTCGGCATCAGTGAAATGCAGATCAAAACAACTATGAGATACCATCGAATACATCAGAGGTAGCCCAACTCAGAAAATCAGAGAGCAACAAATGATGGAGAAATTGTGGTAAAATAGAAGCACTTCTACATTGCTGGTGATCCTGTAGATATGTGTAGCCACTATGGAAAGCAGTCTGGTGATACTTAACGGAAATGGAAATTGAGTTACCTTATGACCTAACCATCCCACTACTGGGTATATACCCAGAAGAGGTAAGAAATAAACTATGGCCAGTGGTATGCATGCCTAGGTTTATTGCAGTGGAATTAGCTATCGCAAAGAGTTGGAAACAATCTAAGTTTCCATCAGTAGATGAGTGGATCAGGAAACTCTGGCACATAAACAAAAGAAGTACCATGTGTCACTCAAAAGCACTGATGAACATGTGAAATATGTCTTCTCATAAGATGATCTGGAGGAAATTATGCTAAATGAAGTCAGTCAATCACAAAAGGAGAAGTACAACGTAAGTCCCCTGAGATAAGTGTAGCCAGCACAGTAGATATAGAAGAGAAGCCTCCTATATCATAACAGTTGGGAAGAGATTTAGGTAAAGGGGAATAGATGAGACCAAACCCAGGGAGACACATGTTGGGTACAGCACAATAAGGGAGAAGAACAGAGTGGGTAGGGAGAAAAGGGGGTTAGTAAGTGAAAGGATGATGAAAGAAGCAGGGCACTAACCCACCCAGGAGGAAAGTATGGGTCTTGTCTTCACAGAATCTGGAGTGTGCATACAGACCCTACCATGAACCACCCAACAATGAGGACAACAAGGATACATGGAACAATGCATGAAATGAGAAAACTACAGGATTGGACACAATTAAATCCAGGTTGATCCCCTCCCTGGAAATGGTTATGGCAGAGAACAGGTTGTGGGGAAGGGTCAGCATTCCACACCTACCTGGAGACAGGTCGACAGGGAGGAAAAGAAAGAGAACTGCTCTGGTCCCCACATTGGTCCTGCCCCTGCCCATGATGCTCATAGAATTACACACCTGCGGGCACCTAATGGATCAATGGGGGACTGGGCAGACAACAATAGGATATATCACATTGTCTCCCTATGGAGGCAGACAGCGAGAGAGGACATTTTGAGGGTCACATGGTGGGGAAGCAATGCATTCTGAGCCCCCATAATGGACCGAATTAAGAAGGATCACACTTCAGGATGGAGAGTCTGGAGGAATGAGAGACTGGACAGACGGTTCCTGGGTTACAGAAGGGAGAGGGGATAAGAAGGGGAGTATGGAATGGCTCAGGGATGGGGGAGCAACAAGTGGTCCGGAATCAGTTGTGAAGAGGGTAGGAGGCCTGGCAGGGCTTAAGCAAGGGTAATGTAACAGTGTGTTCGTCCAGGTAGAATAGAGAAACAAATTCATAAGCACACATATGGATAAAAGGGAAAGGTTTATATACAAGCGGAATGGAGCATTTAGAAGGCATCCCAACCCAGTCTAGTCCAAAGTCATAAGTCCGATATTAACCCATATGTCTTATACCAGTCTATAAAGGCTCCTTCTGACTCACAAAGCACATGCAGTAGAGGCATTGTGGTGCTGACAGGCATCTCCACATGGCTCCTCATTTCCAGGGTTCAGGGTTCATCAGCAGTATCCATTGGTTGTGGGAGCATCTCAGCACTGGCAGGGGTCTCTCTGCGGCTTCTCTGACCCCAGTGGTCTGGTTCTATCAGGGCAAGCCCGTCTGATTTCTCCTCTGCCTCCTCCATTCTTCAGGAATCAGGATCTATCAGCATGCTGCATATTGTCTTCTCAATAGTTCATCTCTGAGACTCTGTCCAGTGTCCTTTCTCCAATTGTGAAATATCATGAGATTTCCCAGAAATCTCAGGAGAAAGCCATGCCCACACAGAGGTCTCATTGGTTACTCACTGGTTATCTCCAGATTGACAAGCTAGATTCCAAATCATGAAATTGACATGAGTACATGGCTGCCACAGAGAAGAAGTATCGAAACTCAAATGAAAGCTGAGCATGATAGTGGGACAGGAGGAAGGTAGAAGGAAATAGAGGAAGGAACGAGAAGGCAAGGCCACTTGCAGAGGTCTAAACACAAGCATGTACATATGTAAATATAATTATTTATGATAAGGAGGAAATAAATCCAGGTACATAAAATTATAGACAGCAGATGGACCTTGGGCAGTCACCCAGGCACTCCCTCAATGCAAGAACACTTTGTTCTAGTAATCTGATATTCCATTATGCTCACTGGCCCAATATGATAACTGAAATCAAATAGATACATAAGCAAATGTTGTGAAGAAAACTGATGGCACTCAGCTATGAAAGGATATAATATCTGGGATCTCAAAGCTTTAAGATAAACAAATGGCCATCTAGCTGAGAAGTATCCGAGCCTACACGGAAGAAGTACACCAGCTAGTGTGGCCACGAGGTGACGATGGGATCAGTTCTCAGGCATCAAGCAGGAAAAAATCTTATCACTGTGTGTGTACCTTCCTGAGACAAACACTGAGGACATATGGGGTCACAAGAAAGAGTCATTAAGAAAACTGATGCTACCAGGCTATCAAAAGATACAGCATCTGAGACTTAAAGGCTTAAGGGTAAACAAGCAGTCATATAGCTCAGAAACAACAAAGTCCAGGACAGAAGAAGTACACCAGCTTGTGAGACCATGAGGTGTGGAAAGAATCAGGTATCAAGCATCAAAGAACAAAAATCATACCATTATATGCCCACCTTCCCGAAAGGATCACTGAAGACAAAAGGGTGCAGAGACAAACAGAGTGAAGGAAACCAATGGTACCCAGCTACCAAATGTTAAAGCATCTGGGGTCTTAAAAGTTTGAAGGTAAACAAGCAGCCATCTAGCACAGAAGCAGCCAAGCCCACATAAATGAAGCACACAAGCCTGTGTGATCGAAGGGAGCAGATATCAAGCATCAAACAATAAGAATTGCATCACTATGAATGATTGGGAGAGCAGCGTGGGGGTCCAAGGCCCTTTTGTGGGTAATTGGACACTGAGTCACCAGGAGGAGACAGGTCAGTCAAGGTGCAGTGAGGTAGTGATGAAACATATAACTTTCCTTTAGTTCCTGAAGGCTTCCTCCCACCAACTATCATGGTCCCAATTTGACCTTACAAATCCAGCTGGACTGGAAGAGGTACACTGGTAGAGATAGGAACTGAAAATACAGGGAATCCAGGACAGATGAACTCATTTGGGACCAATGGCAAGAATGGAGTTACCAGATAGGTGGAGGGATGGTGGGGTACAGAAGGGGAGCCAATAACAAGGATCTACACATAGCCTCCTATCTGGAGAAAAAACATTGAAAGAGTGGGTGAGGGGAGATGTTGGGTTATGTGGGATATGACAGAACTTATAATAATTTATAAAGTATTGAGGGTTGGTAGGGAAGAGGGGAGGAGGAGCAGAGGGGAAGGTATGGGAAGCTGATATCAAGGGCTCAAGTGGAAGAGCAGATGTTTGAAGAATGATGACAGCAGCAGACTTGTGAAGGTGCTTGGGACAGTATATGCATTTATTTATTGTGAGAATCGATGTACAAACCACTAATAAAATGATTTACATATTTACATATTACATAAAAGGGTCAATATGGTCCCTGAGCATAGAAACATATTTGGAACATATGTCTGTAAATTAGCTAGTCATAGTTGGTTCAGAAATTCATACATATTTGATACCAATAACAATTTAGCTTTACTATTATGATGAAAAGAAGACCTTGGAATTTGTATAGGAGATTAGTATTCTGTAACACACCCTTTAATATCTAAAATTATTCATCTTAAAATATAATTTATGTAGAAAATTAAATGAGTGTGAATTATATTTAGAGCTATCCAATTCTAACATAAGTTAATTATGAAGCAAGGTAAGTAATATGTGACATTTAATTAATGATAATCAAGTTATATTAATTCACAACTTGACTCAAACATGTGCTTTAAGTTGTCAGATATGTGAAAATGTTGTAATAATGCAAAATGAAATCAATACTAACTACTCAAGATTTAAAGATAGGTCCCAAGTAACTTGATGTGAGAAAAGCAGAAATACATATATTTCAAATATAAGAACAGCCCTAGGGTGCAATATGTTAAATACTTTGCTATTATAGTTGAGTCTATTTCTTCACTAAATTTATTTTGAACTGAGTAACTGGATAAAAAAATATATATGTGTGTGTGTGTATATATACATATATAATATATATACCTGACATCAATAATAGAAGTGGTCAGAATAGAGAGAAAAAAGGAGAGAGGAAAAATAACTCATAAAATGTTTAGAAAGTTCTTTTTAAAAAAATCATTTTTTAGAGACTCATACAGCACATCACAATCCATACATCCATCCATTGTATCAAGAACACTTGTACATTTGCTGCCATCATCATTTCCAAAATATTTTCTTTCTATTTGAGCCCTTGGTATGAGAACATTTTTCTCCATTCCTTCCCCACCCTCTCTCCTTCATGAAACATTGACAATCTATATATTATTTTTTTTTCATTTCTTACACTGACTAATGTCTCCCTTTAACCAATTTCGTTGTCCATCCTGCTGGGAGGGGGATATATGTAGATCATTGCGATTGGTTCCCTTCCCCTCCCACCCCCCACCCCCCATCTTCCCATTACCCTCCTGGTATCCCTACTCTTAATATTGGTCCTACTGGGTTTATCTGTCCTGAATTCCCTGTGTTTCCAGCTCTTATCCATACTCATGTACATGCTCTGGTCTAGCCACATTTGAAAGATAGGATTGAGTCATGATAGTGGTGGGGAGGAAGCATTCAAGAATGCTACACTGTACTTCCATTGGCTCATCTCCACAACCCTTATGTAAGGAGATGTCCAACTGCCTATAGCTGGACTTTGGGTTTCTACTCCATACTCCCCCTCATTCACAATGATATGATTTTTTGTTCTGGGTTTTTGATGCCGAGTACCTGACACCTCAAAATTACAGGCTGGTTTGGTTCTCCCATGTGGGCTTTGCTGCTTCTCAGCTGGGTAGTCCCTTGTTTATCTTCATGACCCCAGATGTTTTGATAGCTGGCCACCACCAGCTTCTTTCACCACATTTACGCATGCATCCATTTTGTCTTTTGGAATCATGTCAGGAAGATGAGCATAACGGAATATCAGGTTAATAGAAAAAAAAAAGTGTTCCCGTGTTGAGGGAGTGCTTGAGTAGAGGTCCAATATCCATTTGCTATCTTAATACTTAACTTATAAATATATGTACATAGATCTATTTCCCTATTGTCATATATAAATATATTTAAATATATACATGACTGTATTTAGACCTCTATATATGTCCTTTGCCTCCTATTTCTTTCCTCTTTTCTCACTATCATATTCAGCCTTCATTTGTTTCCAGAATTCCTCTCAGTTACATTGCCCTTGATCAAGCTCTACCAGGCCTCCTCCTTGCCATCGATTTCAGCTCAGTTGCTGTTTCCTTGTCCCTGGGTTTGTTAACACCCAGTTTCTTTCCCTTGCTCCCCTTCCCTATGTCCCCTCAGAGCAACTGGTCCCATTGTTTTCTCCTCTAGATTGCCTAGCTCACCTAACTTATCTAGATAGACATGCAGAAATAATCATATACACAAAAACAAGACAGAGCAAAACAAATCAGCAAAAGAAAACTGAACAAAACAATAACAAAATCAATGACAAAAATATAAAAGCCTATAAATAGACCAAAGTGTGTATGTTGACCTTTGCAAGTGTTTTCTGGTGAAGCTTGATGGGGTACCACACTCTGGCCCCATTGCTCTGCTCCCCTTAGTGTTTCACCTCTGTGTGGTGGGGTCAGAATGGGCATAATTCCCACCCTGGGTCTCCACTGTTGTCCCCCATAGCACTGTGGGTCAGTGAGGGACTTTGAGTCTTGTATTGGGACCAACCACATCCATTGGCTGCTCTGAGGCAGAACATCATTCTCAGGACTTGGTAGACCTGGGTGTGCTCCATTCTGAGACCAAAAAAGTCATATCACTAAATAAATAGGTCTTATTGAAAATCATATTGATCTCTATCAGATATTATGCCATATGGTGTTGAACTTTAACAGTGAAATTATCTTAAAATTTGTTCTTGAAGATATTTAACAAATCCATTTCTAGACATTTTATGGTTGGAGTAATGTGTTATTTCATTGCTGCAGCACGCAAAATACTGCAAAAATAGCGGCAATGGAGTTTCCAAACTATGGCAGCTAACTAAATATTTTATAGTTTAGGCATAAAAATTGATGTATTATAAAAGACATGGCTGGGGGAATGATTCATAATATTATATTGACAATATACCATTAGTTCGGCAAATATATATCATGTGCTTTCGCACATCCTCAGGAATATTCTATTACTGGAATTAAAGAATTATGCATTTGATACTTAAATAGAGCAATCTCTAAGTTGAAATGAGACTAAATAATGTACATTCACTTTTCAAACATAAGTCCTGTCATAGTGTGAAATACTCAAGAGTAAATAGTAAATTCAAAATGTATGCTTACATATATACTTTCAATTTAGTTACAAATTATTTCAAAATCTTCAAATAAAATATGCTACAGATCATATGGAAAAGTTTAATAGGTGAGCTAAATTATTTGTGGGTGCAAGTGATCTGGATGCTGAAACTTGAGGGTTGTAATAAATATTTAGCAGGTGAAATTTTGAAAGGAAGAATATTATGAGCTATAAGAGTATTCCATAAGGAAACAACACGTGGGAAGGCTTGAGTCATGAATGCATTCAGTACCAAAGAAAAAATGTAAGAAAAGAAATTTTCTTCATTATAAAAGCAGAATAGAATCACTGTAATACAATTTGAATACTTACATATATAAATTGAAGTCAAATTTTAGACCTACACTAGTATATAAGCCTACAAGTTAGGATACTATTATCCATTCAGACTTTTGTCTACATAATCTTATGGGATTCGAATTACCAATAGTTTTCAACATTAGCATGAAGTAAAGTTCCCCCCTGTGTCTTCCTGGTGTGATGCTTATCTTTTGCCTTTGATGACTCATTTTACAATTATCAGGATGGTAAAATGGACTAATCCTATTTTTGCTAAGTCTTTATTTACAATTTTTGCTAAAAATCACTCATTACTGAATCATATAATTCTACCAGTACCTTCCCTTATGACTTAGACTCACAAGGAAAAAGAGATATGCCAATCTGCATGGCCACATCAAGGAGTTTGGTGAAGTTACAGAGACTTTGGCTAGAAGATTCATGTTAGCGATGCACAACACACACCCCCACCCTATTGACACCAACCCCATCTGTGCTGTGGAGGTATTTTTTCAGGTGAGAGAATGAAAGGTGGATTTTAAAACAAGGAGTATTCAGCCTATGAGAGTGAGACGTGTGTGTGTGTGTGTGTGTGTGTGTGTGTGTGCGCGTTACAGAGAGATTAGAGAAACAATGTCTGTGGGAAATCAATATTTACATTTTGGAGGAATATTTGCATGAAAGCAACTGGTCTAATGATATCATACTCAGAGATTTCTGAAATTTATTCATTCTATGTGTAACTTTACTGCATTGTTATTTGATTCCAAATGTGTCTTTGATTTATAAAATGGCTTATACTGAACCAACAGCATAATGTAGTCTCTGTCACCACAGCATTGTGACTAATGAGTGAGGCATTTTTCAAAAGCTAAAAATAAGAGTTTGTGGTTAGAATCTAATTATTGGTTGGGTATCGTTTCCATTTACACAGGAATTAAGAGGAAAGTAGACTGTAGATTGCTGTATATATGTGAGAATCTTTGTATGAAAGGTTCTCAGAATATGGCAGTTAAAGAAGATAATAAACGTAGCATGGTTAGAATAGGTTGTGGACACTGCTGTCTGGAGCATTCAAATTTTGGGGTATTGGACAAGATTTGTTCTTATTTGTGCTCAAGGCTGAAACTGAAAGAAATGCAAAGTTTGAAATTGTTTAATTGTTTAATAGTAAACTCAGTGGTTTAGTTAAACATAAACCATTAGAATCTTCTTTGAGGAAACTTAGGCCAAGATTTTTATAAAACTAATATTTGGTTTTGCCAAATCTTACCCAATCCAATATACCTGTTAGTTCAAGTAATAAGTGTGCTGTTTCTTTGTGCCAACACAACTCCCAAAGGAACATGTGCACAGTGCTTAGCCTGTCAATCAGGTCAAAGTTTGATTGGAGAATGACCAATATAAATTAATTTCTAAAAAAAAATAAAAAAAATAAATGAATTTCTAAGATTTACTTCTACCTCTTTATTCTGGGAGTTGGGCCACAATCTCTCTGCTTCACTTTTCTGGTTGATGAGACACTTTGAGCCACACCGATGACAAGCAGTGCCCTGGAGATGTATCCACCAACATTGGATCTATATGACTTTGCACCCACCAGCCTGTGATCTTCATGCATCCAGCATCATTGCATGTAGCTGCGTGAGTCTTCAGAATAGTTGTTCTCAACATGTGGGTCCCAACCCCTCGGGGGGCCGTCAAGTGACCCTTTCGCAGGGGTCACCTAAGACCATCAGAAAACTCATATTTCAGATTATTTTAGGAATTGAGACATCACTCCTGTATCCATCTCACATAGGCTCAAGTATGGGTTCTGTTTCACTTTTCTTCAGATAAGGTCCACTTTTGCCAGCATTATTTGTTGATAAGACTGTTTATTTGCAATTTAGTGTTTCATAGATTTTTTTTTTTGTCAAAGATTACTTGCTTGTAGTTGGATAATTTTATTTCTGTACTTTCTATTTTGTTCCATTGGCCTATTACCATACTACTACCATGCTGTTTTGACTATTGTGATTGTGTATTAGATTTAAGGTCAGGATATAGGTGACTTCATTGATCTTCGTTAGAAACTCCTTGCTTATTCTGGGTCTCTTCCATCTTCATATGAAGTTGGTCATTCATTTGGTGTTTGGTTCTTGTTTACAGAGGAAACACTTTCAGTTTTACCCATTAAGCCAGATGTTGACTAGTGGTTTCTTGAACATGGCTTTTATTGTGTCAAAATTGCTCTTCTATTCCTATTTGCTGGGCATTCCAATGTGGAATGGGTATTGGACATTGTCAAATGCCTTTTTATGGGTCTATTGATATGATTATGTAGTTCTTATTTATTTTTATTTAGTGGATTACATGGGTTGTTTTTCTAATGTTGAAGCATTCATGTGTATCTCATATGCAATTATATATACATATATATGCCAGTATTTTATTGAGAATTTTTATTTCTATATCCATAAAGGATATTGTTCTACAGCTTTTATTCTGTAGTGTCTTTGTCTGCTTTTGAGATTGGGGTTCTGCTCACTTTGTAAAATAAATTGAGAGTTTGTTTTCTTTTCTATATTTCGGAATAATCTGTGTATTACTAGTGTCTGCTCTTCTCTGGATACTTGGTAGAAGTCCCTCAATAAGCTATTTGCTTTGGATTTTAATTTGTTGGAAGATTTTGTTTGTTTAACCATTTTATAGAGGGTTCATGCACTATATATATATATATACACACACACACACATTCATATGTCAAGCACATTTGTATATATGTGGCCATCATTTTCAAAACATGTTCTTTCTACCTGAGTCCTTGGTATCAGTTCATTTCAACCCTACCTCTCTTCCTCATAAAAGCTTGATAATTTATAAAGTATTATTTTTTAAAAATATCTGTTTCCCTTCACCCACTTTTCTATTGTCCTTCCCCCTGGAAGGGGTTATATGTTCATCATGATAATCTCTTCCCCTTTTCTCACGCCACCATCTCCTTATTCTTCTGGTTTTGCTAATCCCATCATTGGTCCCGAGGGGGCTATATTCCCTGGATTCCCTGTGTTGTGAATTCTTACCCATACCAAGGTATATTTTCTGATCTGACCAGATTTGTAAGGTGGAATTGGGGTTATTATCGAGAGGGCAAAGGGCAGGGGGAGAATTAAAGAACCAGAGGAAAGTTGTGTGCTTCATCAGTGTGATAGTGCACCCTGACTGGATCCTCTCTTTCTTGTGACCCTTCTGTAAGGGTATGTCCTGTCTAGAGATGGACTTTGGGTCTCCACTCTGCCCTCTGCCTCATTCACATCAGTATGATTTTTTTGGTTTGGGATCTTTGATTCATGATAACTGATTCCCTGGCAAGCTCAGTGTGGGATATAAGAAGATATTCTCCCAGCTTTATCTGCCACACACATATTCTTCCTGTAGACATTCAGCCACTCAGAGCAATCAGACACTATTATTTTTTTCCACCATAAGTGTGGCCCACTCCCTGCTATTAAGGACAGTGGATTGCTTCCCCTGAAAGTTTAAACGAAATCCAGTCTCCATGAGCTGGGATCCACCCATCTTGTCACATGTATACACTTAATCCTGCGTCTTCCTACTTCATGTACACCCCAAAACCATCCCCCTCCCATTGCTCCATTACCTATTGTACAACCCATTCCTGTTTTTACCTATAATTAGGGGGCTTAAAGTCCCCCACATATAAGCCTTGGTTAGTAATAAATCATTCTTGCTCCTGCAATTTCCACCTTCCACATCCTCACATGGACCGCAAAGTGGGACTGAGGTGACCTTGCAACGATGAAACATTCCTGACTCTTTTATTTCATTCCTTCTATCTCTCTTATTCTCTATGACTTTACTAAATTTTTTACATATTATGCTATATAATTGCCCCATCTAGGTCTGTGATGATTTGTTAGGGACTAGCTCTCCTCATACCTCATGATCACACAGGCTGGTGGATTTCTTCCATGTGGGTTTTGATTCTCAGCTAGATGGTTGCTTGTTTATCTTCAAGGCTTTAAGGCCCCAGATGCTAGATCTTGAGAGCTGGCCACCATCAGTCTTCTTCATCATATTTGCTTATGCATCTCTTTTGTCTTCAGGGACCGTGTCAGAGAAGGTGAGCATCATAGAATGCTAGGTTATTAGAACAAAGTGCTCCTGAATTGAGAGAGTACTTGAGAGTAATTGAGTACTTGAATTGACCATATGCTGCCTTTATATTTAACAAATAAATATATGTACATAGATTTATTTCCCTATCGTTAGATATAAATATATTTGCATATGTACATGTCTGTATTTAGACATCCATAAATATCCTTTACCTCCTAGTCGTTTCTCTATTTCCTTTTAGTTTCCTCTTGACCCACCATCATACTCAGCCTTCATTTATGTTTTGGTAATTCCTCTTGGCTTCATTACCCTTGATCAAGTTGACCAGGCATCCTATGTCCCCCTTGGCATCAATTTTATATCACTTGTTGTTCCCTTGCCAGTGAGTTTGTTGGCACCCCTCTGGTTGGAAGGTTTACTTTTAATAACTTACTTTATATCTTATTTTGCTACATGTCTGTTGAGCGTCTCTATATCAGTCTGTGTTAATTTGGATAGGTAGTGTGTTTTTTGATATTTGTTAATAACTTCCAGGTTTTCAAACTATTATTTTTAACTTGCTATACTTTATGTTTCATTGGGTTCTGTAGTGATGTCATTTTTTATCTCTAATTCTAGATGCTTTCATCTAAGCAATGTTATTTTCGATCACTTCATATGCATGTGGAAATTGGATCATAAATAAAGAAAATAATAAAAGAAGAATTTGAGTTATAATATGAGTGCAGAATACAGAATTACTATGGCCTGCCAGAAGAACAAAGAAATATATCTTGGAAGAAGTACAGGTAGAATATCCTGTGTATATTTTGTCTGGTGCAATTTGGATATGCTATCAGGAGAGACCAGATCCTGGGAAAGGATAGCATGCTTGGTAAAGTAGAAGGTCACCAGAAGTGGATGATGTTTGAGAAAATATATCGATCCATTGCTACAACAATGGATTAAAATATAATAACAATTAGGAGGATAACATAGGGCCAAGCATAGTTTCATTATTTTGTACTTAGAGTTACTATAAATCATAACATCCTAGAGTATACCTAACAACACAACATGCTTATTCAGACGGTATGAAGAGGGAATATTTTAGGATGGCAGTTTTTTTTTTTTATTTTAAGGTTGCTATTTTTTTATTTAAATTTGTTTTAAAATGAAATGTGCTCTAACTTAATGAGTTCTCTAAACAAGAAGTCTCAGATGAGCCATTTCACGCTTCCCATAACATGATAGACATGAGCATATTTCTAAGCTCTTTATTCATTCTTATATATTTTTTGTTTGTTTTTTGTTTTTTTTTTTGTTTTTGTTTTTTTTTTTTTGAGCATCACTGCCCTCAGGTGGTGGAAGTAGGAGACCCAGCCTTTGCTCCATGGAGCTGGAATCGAACTTCCATCCCAGTGGGCCACAGTCCTACGCACAACCACTACGCCACCGGGCTCAGCCCCTTATATATTTTTTTAAATCATGAGGAAGATTCATTCTAATCTTCTGAACTATTCTCTCTTAGTGATGTACAGTTGGGCTGACCATTACTCTGAATCTAGAATTAGAACACTTTTATGTTGTTTTATTTTTCCAAGAAGGTATTTTCTTTGCATAAGGAAATGTATAGAAAACACAGTGGAAACTTGTAATGTGTCTTCCTCTCTTGCTTAGCAGAGTCGATCACCTAAATGTGTCTTTGAAATCTTCACAGAAATGCACTTAATGGACGCAGGGCTCCAGAAAAAAAACACTAATTTCCAGGCAGGTGTCTCCTCCTTTTTTTCTTCAGTATTCAATATTTCAAGGCTAAACAGAGGGCTTTAAAACTTCAAGCTATCAGCATATTTTTATTCACCCATTAAGTAAAGATCACCTGAACATCTCAGGTTGCCAGGTTCAGCCAAACTTATAAAAAGCAGAGAGGTTTGTTTGTTTGACCTCATTTCCGTGGTCTTTAGAGAAGAGGAATATTTTAAAATAATTCTGCCTCTTAACTTTCAGTTTGCACATTTTTAAATGCTTTCCATTTTGCTACAAATGTCAAGAATGTTGATAAGGGCAGCTGCATGGAGGGTTACCTCATTTAGGCCATTTAATGGGTAGTGTGGTTATAAAAGCAATACAACTTTTAAATATTTATATTGTGGAAGATAATTTTAAAGCTATTCATAAGAAACATCTCTAGCTACAAGACATTTTATAAGTTTATAGAGACAGAATATATAATTAAAAAAGATGAGATTGTTGCTTTTTCATAAATTCTAAGCACCCATATTGTATCAAAAATGCACAAGTCTCCAAAGATTATTATATATTGGCTAGACATTTTAAATATGTGCATTGAACTCAGATAATTGAATTTAATTTCTTTTAAATAAATAAAATGAGTACTGGATTTGGGTCCATTTTTGTATGTTTCATTAAATGTAGGTATTGTGGAAATAAAAACCACCCAAATGAAAACAAACAGGCTACTTGCATCCTAAAAGAATCATTTCCATCATTTACATTTGGTAGAAACTGAAAAACAGTTTGATGAATGAGTAATCTTTATAGTGAAAAGAAAAAAATAAATAAAAGAATAGGTATCAGGTTTCAATTGGCAATTATATAAAAGTAAGGTATGATAACTAGAGGTGAGGTTCCTTTTGTGATTAAATTACTGACCATATCTGACTTTCTCTGGGTGTCGAATTGAAAACAAGGGCAAAAAAGGGCAATGGCTGCCATTGATCAAATTCTTAGCATATACTGTAAGATTATTGCCAATAAGGTCATTTACCTTCCCAGACTGGCTGTTTCAGAAGTTGGGGGTATGAAAACATTATATTGTCATATATTGTGTTAGTCTGGGAATATTAGAGAAAAATTCTACATATCTATATCTATATGTGTTTCTGTGGAATTGTTTCTCTCTCTATATATATACACATACATACATATATACCTATATATGTTTGCATTTTATATAAAGGGCAAGTGTATATTAAGAAAGCATACCAATCCAGTGCTGTCCAAGCCCATAAGTCCAGCTGGCCCATATGTCTGGCACCAGTCTACAAAGTTCTCCTCAATCTCACAAAACACACACAGTGATGCTGACTGCAGGAGGAAATGTGAATCAGTGAACGTGTAAGCACCTTAGTGCAGGGAGGAGTCTCCACATGGCTCCTCCAGCACCCAGGGCTGCATCAAGGTAGACCCATGTGACTTCTCCTCAGGAATTTCTTCCAGGAAGTGAGCCAGCTGAAGCAGGGAGCTGTCTAAGGCAGCTGCACCCTGGTCTGACAGCAGAGACCCAGGAAATAGAAAGGCAAGGTTCACAGATCCATTTATCTCTCTGCCCTTCAATTAAACGCGCATGTGCTTATTGGCCTGGTTGGCACAATAAATCTTAATTATCTCATAAATGGTCTGTATATTATTCATATGTATACTCAGCCTCTCAGTATTATATCAAAAAATTAAATACTATTATTTCCTCAGGATCACTTTTCCTCCCTAGGACCATAAAATACACCTCTACAAAGTATTTTTGGTCGAAAATTTCCCAAGGCCTAATGTGTTGTTGCAAGCAGAGGCACTAACTGTTCTTGTTCCAGATTCTTTAAAATATATATGTGCTTCTTTAATGAACACCCTTATAAGATAAGATCTGCTTCCCTATTGGAGAATAGCTTAAAAGTTATCTACCAGAGATAAGTTTGGATAGGCTTGCTTTATAAACTCTACTAGTAGCTTAAGCTTAAATTTCTTTAGCTCAGAGGCATAACTACTCTTTGAGGCACCAGTGTGGTGCACTTCACATTCCACCTACATCACTGTGATAATTAATGTCTTTATGCATGACCCAGAAGTACCAAATAGTCTAATCACATCCTTGAACATCTGGCAGGATGAGACTAGATATGAAGACTCATGTAGTTAGCTATGTGTTTCTCTCTCTAAATTAGGATTTTAACTAGAAGTTAAGACAAATCAATACACTCACATACACAAATACACATGGACCCAAGAGTGGATTATAGTGGCCCCCTAGGACATTTTCATTTTTAATAAAAATAGCTCTAACTAGAAAAAAATGCTTAAAATACAATGAAAAACCAGCACATAAATTTAAAAAGTAGATGGTTTCTCACATGGTATGTGAGTAAGATAGCTCTTTTGCTTGTAGGATAGACTTCAAGCAGAAAGGGTTACATAGCACTTTGCAAGGGGCTGTTACGGCGGTATGGGGTCTTCTGTAGATTCATGTTTGTTAATCTAATGTTTCACTGTCTGGAAACTTTTAAAATATATTATTCTAAATTGTCAAATAAAGAAGTGAGATGGTATGTATTATTGACTTTTAAAAGACATGGACAGAACTTGGATTCAAGAATTTAGGTATAGCACTAATCATTTGCTGATAAATTAGAATGACAAATATATTAATAAACAGCCAGGGTACCATTTTTATTTTTGAGTAAATAATAAGCCAGACTTCAAGGCAAAGCTACTCTCTAAAATAAAAAGAAAATATAGTAATATGAGGGATGAATAAATTATTTGAAAGATATATCCTATGCCCTTTTTCCCATTTTAGAGAATAAATTATACTATCTTTACAAGATTATAATCTCCATATTTAGTGTCTGGGGATAACCTCAAAGAAATCCAGCTTCCTGAACTGAATGGGCAATAATTAAATTTTCATTGGGAAGGTTTGGGAATGTATTAGGAGTCAAATTATATTGTGAACCCAACAAAGGCGACCAGTTTTACCAGCCCCAAACTTCATTAAATATAATACTGTTTGTATGTAATATATGTAGAAACTAAATTACTTTCTAATGCTATTCAGAAAATCCTACCGGGAGACCAACTTCAGTTATTTCAACATAAACACTTAGCGTAAATCAGCATATATGACCCATGCTGTAGACGTTAATGAAAATTGTTTAAGCATATCCAGTATCATTGTTCTGTTTCATACTTAAAAGCTACCTTTATGCTTTACTGTAGTTCAGGAAGGATAAAGAGGAGCACTCCCCACCAGGAAGCAGCTTCTTTCTTTAGTTGGGTAATCTTTTAATGAGTCATTTAACTTATAATGCCATGAGTGCATCTAGAGTCTAAGCAATTTATACAAAATCATTCAATTATCTTTCTCAGGCTAAAAAAAAGTGAGATTTGGTTTATGCTTCAGAGAGATCCTATCCAATTGCAGGCAGTTCTTGGGTTATGCATAAAATTTATTCCTTAGTCAAATTGGTAGATTAGTCAAAACAGGTACATATAATTTTAGTTAGTGTCATTTTTGTGCTCTAAAATGACAAGAAAAGTTTCAATAATTTAAAAAGTGCATGTGTCACAATCAAGGTGATTGTGATGATTTTTTTTCATTCCATTAATACAAAGGGACAGCAAGTTCCATAACATTAAAGGCAAATATGAGTGGTCTGTAAGTCAAATGTAGTAAGCCAGACTGCCTGTCTTGGCCCTGTTAAGTGTTTCTAGTAGATTCAGTTCACCTGCAGTTAGCTATTTGCATAATGAGCTGTTGAATAAGCTTTATATGCATCCTAAGAGCTCTTTCCTTTTGAAGCACTGAAGAGAACATGGAGTGATAAAGAAGACCTTAGCTCAATAGTGAGTCGTTCTATGGAAGTAGACGTTGCTGTATCTCCAAAACAATTACGTTTGAAACAGATTAAGGATCTCCACATGCAATTCCAGATAAACTTCTGTTTTAAGAAATGAAGCAGCCACAAAATTTTAAAAGAAACAGTATGACAACTTTGAACGCAATTTGGAGAACACAGAGTGTAAGATACACATATTCAGAGAAAAGCATTCAAGAAAAGAAAAACATTAAAAATTTGTTGAACTCCAGACAATGATTAAAGTAATAATTTCACCATGTAGCGGAGGGACAGGACTGCCTTATAATCAACATATATACAGAAATCTAAACAAATAACAGGATGTCCAACCTTTTACTGCCCAAATGACCTTCACAAGGAACATCAGTTCAGTCTTTTGATGGCAAGGAAACTAATATTATTTATTTATTTACACAGCTATTATTTCATTTATTTGTATTTGAGCTAAGATTGTAAATTATATTTGCTCTTGGAACAAAATTTCAATTGAAGCTAACAATTTCTCCAGTGAAACTAACAGGTTTAACTGTTAGTATCCACTCATCATAGTAGGTAGTCAAGTAGCAGAAATCAGACTGGAAAAGATAGCACTCATATTTGACCAATAAGTAATTTGGCATACATCCCAGATTCATTTGCTCTGGGAAACAAAAAAGTGGTGAAATAGAGTGATATCTAAAGAGTATGATGCTAGATTGATGTTTAAGCAAGAGTTGATTATCTTCTCAGAATTTTATAAGGGTTTGTGACGATACCATGAGATAGTTGAAATTTTTCAAAGTGGAATCTGGGAGAGGACACCAAAAGGTGGGAAAAAATGGATATCATTAGGAAATTTACAATGGTTAATCACTAGGAATATTGTAGTCCAAGTATTAGATGGCTGACATCTTGAAGAACTGGAAATGATCATGCTGTATCTTCAAGTTAAAATGTGAGGTATTCTAGAGGGATTCAAGTTTCCTGCTCATTCAATCCTTAAAAGATTGAATCATGTCTTTTGGCTTATGATCAATAAATAAATAATGTATGTATGTATATATATATATATATATATACTCACAACTTATCACTTCCTCTTTATTTTCTATTTTATCACATTGACTGTCTTTCAATTACTTGCTTTCAACTCAGAATTCAGTTTATCTTGTCTAAAATAGTCCTTGAATTGGTTAACTCATTCCTGGTTATTTAAATTTCCCATTTGACTTTGCTGGGTTGAAAAGTCTACTCTTCATCTGCCTTTTCTGACTCACACACTGGATCTGTTAGACTCAAATTGTGGTATCTGATCCGAGGCCATTCTTGACATTAACATCTCACTTTTTCGAGAAACTTTGTTACACATGTTATTCTGGGTTACACATTAATCAGTGTTGTCTACTTTCAGCTCTTGCATGTTAACCAACAAGAATATATATAGTGAATAAACAGAAACCAGGATGGCAAACTTGGACTATAGATTCCAATATAAATATATTCATCTTGTCTTACACTGGTATCACTGTCAGGTAAGTGTTGGACTGCTAGTCACTGGTTCTCCATTGGAGAAAGATGAGGCTGCTGGCTCCCATAAAGACTTACAACCCTAGAAATCTTATTTAGGGTCACTAAGATTTAGAATTGACATGATCACAGTGAGTTTCATATAAGGGACTTGAAAACATTTGTGGAAAATCTTCACCATTCTATAATTTCACTTTTCCACAAAATTTTCAAAGCCCTCTCCAATGAACACATTTTGTGGAATTATGCTTGCCATATACATTGCTTCAGGATTCTTAATCAATTTGTCTGTCTTTTGTATGTATGTTTGAGACACAATGAATGGTGATTCTTAGAGACTGTGGTACCCAAGTATCCAAAAGCATTAAGCAGAAGAAGATCCCTTTCAGCTGACTTGAGCATAATGAGTACTGTGCCATTTTGCTTTGTGAGAATAACTGCCTGTTTATCCAGTTGCTCTACTTTTTATAATAAGAATCAAAACCACACCACCTCCATTGCCAAGTCCTCAAGTTAGCATTTGAGCATGTGTTTGTGACAAAAATGGACCAGTGATTTTCTCTTGTTGGCTTAAAATATTTTTTGTTTTGTTTCTAATGGGGTTCAATGAAGCAGTTGTTTGTGTTCCAAGATGTAAATATGTTTTTGCTTGATCATTTGCAGTTTGTATTGTGTTTGCAACATGTCCTCTTCCTGGGAGTTGAAGGGCTGGCCAGAGGACAAATATATGAAATAGAAACTGTATGAACACAGTGTGCTGACTCGTCCACAAAATGTACTCAACATATTTGCTCTCATGCTCTAGTACCTCTGAACTTACAGAAGTTGAACAAGCAGAAGCCCAATTATAGAAACTTACCCTTTTGGGTATTTTTAAAGTAGACATAAGATTATTGACTTGTCACTGATTTGAAAAGTAAACAGATATTTTAAAAATACATCTTACCACTAATATCCCCACAGCTCATACTGGCACAAATGGTTAAGTGTTCATAGTGTACTGAAAGGTTGGTTACATGGAATGTCTTCAGAAAAAAGACCTAGCAATCTTCTGTAGAAGTTACAAAGAAATAGCTTCTTTGGGATAAGCTATACTTTGTCACAGGCATCACTGTGAGTTACATTTAACTTGTCAGCATCTAATCAAAACTCTGAGGGTGGCTCAAGCCTAGCAATCCACTATAATCATTCATAGAGTGAAGCAAACAGATAAAAGCTTATTTACCCAAGGACAAGAAACTGGTGTGGTCTTCATGAAGAGGTTCAACTAAGACTATTGAAGTTACTTGCACTAAGAAGTTGTATATATCATTGGTAATATAACAGCATTTCAATGTATGTGCCTTTATTATTGTATTCATTTACTTTTACAAATACACACTAAGTAAAATACAACATTGCATTGTTTGGAAGACTGAAAATCTGTATGAGGCCTGGCTTCAGGGAAATTGTAGCCTTGAAATCCAGTCTATATGCTGAGGAAACCTTATTATATACACCAGAACAAATAAGTACTCTGCCCCCAACCAAGTCTATCTGCTGAAAGCAAAACTGAAGATTGAGATGAATAGCAGTTGGGGTAATAAACTTTTAAAAATGAGATTAGAAAGTCCATTCTACTTGTTTGTCTCTTTACAAGTTGAAATATAAGAAGCTTGTCAACATTGCATCTCAGGATAGATGTCATAATTTTGGATGAAAAATGTATTCCTATTGTGGGCCAGCAGTGAGATGGTGACCTTGGAAGACAGGAATATTTAGAAGGTAGAAACTGTTAAATGTTCAACTCCTAGTCAAAGTTGCCATTTGAGGTCACCTTATTCTATGTCAGTAAACACTTCTGAATATAGGTCTATTGACATTCTGAAAGGACACAGCCTTTAAAGTTATATGGAGCACCTCTAATTTACCCACATGCAGCCACAGTCAGTAAATATCTTCTCAATGCTAATAAACATTACAATATCAGCCAGTGAATACACTCATTTAATGATCATCATTAGCTTCTCTTCAAAATTTTGATTTTGTTATTCCCTTTTGTAATATTCATTATTTGCTTATTTTCATTCATAGGCAAGACAAAAAGTATTTTTCGTATCTACTAGAGACAAAGAAATTAAAAAATGAATCTGTGGAACACATTATTATAAACATAAAAATTAAGAATTATTAAGCACAAGCATCAATTCACATTTGACACATATTTGAAATTCTAAGACTAAAATAACTATGTAACAATCTCATCATAATTTTTCATTTCAACATATTATGTTTAGAATTCTTTTTAAAAATAGAATAAAAGTTTTAAAATAGTTGTCATTTTCATCACACTTTTATAATTGGAGGTAAAGCTCAAAGAGTTTATATAACTTGCTTAAATTAACTAGCAAGTAAATGCATGGTCCACGGTGGGATTTTAAAAGCGATATACATATTCCTATTCAAAATCCATTCACTTTCATTTGACTATACTGTTTTCCTGATTTTTTTTCTACTAAGGAGTTAATTTAGTTTAGACTGAAGAAAAATTACAGAAGCTACTTTAAATTTGGCTTAGCAAAATATTTCTTTATATTGTGAAATGCTTCATTTGAAATGTTTCCTGAGGGATATAATATATGAGAATAGTGCTAAACCTCCCCCCTAACAAAGAAAAAAAAAGAATAAAGAAAATCCTTAGGGCATGTGAATGTCATATACCATAAATTTACTTTGAATGATGCAGATAAGTTAGCCACAAAAATGTAGTCATGATTTTGATAATTTATTGTGAAAATGACTTCTAGATTGGTAGAAAGTTGATTAGAATATAAAATTACTTACATTTGATCTTGCACGGATGATAGGTAGTAACTTCTGATGTAAGCAGAAAAGCAGCTTTGTGAAAGAATGCACCATGTGCTGTGAGGGGAAGCCGCCTGTGTGTCCTCTTTGCCTCCCTTCTCTCCCCCTCCCCGCTCACCCCACCCCCACCACAGAGCAGCAGCATGTCAGTGCAGGTGGCCAAAGTCAGTAAAATGGAGCTCAATTCCAACCTCGAGGGGCTGAGGAGACCTCAGAAAAAGAACAGCAGGAAACAATTGAATGTATTGATGAGGTACAAAATAAAATAGACAGACTTAATGAGCAAGCCAGTGAGGAGATTTTGAAAGTAGAACAGAAATATAACAAACTCCACCAAATGTTCATTTAGAAGAGGTCAGAATTGATCGTCAAAATCCCAAATTTGGGGATAACAACATTTCTCAATCATCCACAAGTGTCTGCATTGCTTGGGGAAAAGGATGAAGAGGTACTGCATTATTTGATCAGAGATGAAGTGAAAGAATTTGAAGATATTAAATCTTACAGAATAGATTTTTATTTTGATGAAAATCCTTACTTCAAAAATAAAGTTCTCTCCAAAGAATTTCACTGAATGAGAGTGGTGATATATCTTCAAAATCAACTGAAGTCAAAAGTAAATATGGAAAGGACTCAGCAAACCCTCCAATAAAGCACAGAACAAAGCCAGCAGGAAGAAGCAGCATGAAGAACCTGACAGCTACCTTACCTGGTTTACCCACCATTCTGATGCAGGCACAGATGAGTGAGGAGAGGTCATCAAAGATGATATTTGGCCAAATCCATTACAGTACTATCTGGTTCTTGATATGGAGGACACAGAAGGTGAAGGAGAAGAAGATAATGACGATGGTGAAGAAGAAGAAGGCTTAGAAGATGCTGATGAAGAAGGGGGTGAAGATGAAGATGATGAGGAGGGAGAGGAAGGGGTGGGGGATGAAGGAGAAGATGACTAATGGAACACTGACAGATTGCAACCTTCCTTTTAAAAAAGATTTCTTCAGTCCTTGGGAACAAGTTGCAGTCTTTTGTTTCTGTTTCTGTTTTTGTTTTGTTTTTGTTTTTCCTCTTGTGCTCAGTCGCCCTGTTCTTGAGGTCTCTTTTCTCTTCTCTACACCACGGGTCTCAACTTACTTAGGGGTGGGGGGATAATGCCTTGTGCAGAATACAGTGGAAAAGAACCTCTACCTCCTTGTGTTAAAATTAATTTTTATCTCTTCCTGTCTCAACAAAAACTAAGGAATCAGCACACCACTATGCTCTGTGGGAAGCCAGAAAACCCTCTGTTCCCTTGTCTTTGCTGGCAGCTGGACGGTGCTCGGCGCCTGTGTTGTAGTACAAAGAATTCTAGCTTCTTTCCTCCTTTCTCTGTACATTGGTCTCAGAGACAATGCTGTGTCTCTATGTGAATATGAACAGCTAGCATTTACCAACATGTATCTGTCTACTTCTCTTGTTTTATAAAAAGGGGGGGGAAACTTTTTTAAAAAGGGGTTACAGAAGGTCAGCAAAGGGTGGGTTTGAGATGTTTGGGTGGGTTAAGAGGGTATTTTGACAACATGGCTTCTTCTTTGGCATGTTTAATTGTGATGTTTAATGGACATCCTTGTGGTTTAAAACGACACTTTTAAAATAAAATTCTTTTCTAATGATGACTTGAGCCCTGCCACTAGATGGGAGAATCAGCAGAACCTGTAGGATCTTTGGAATTGACATTCTCTAGTGTAATTTTGCTTCTGTTTATTTTTAAATTTTCTTTCTTTCACTGGAAAGTATATATGCTCAGTTTTAAAAGTTAAAAGTTTAAAAGTTGTTTTGTTATAATAAAACTAAATGTGTACACAAAGAATTTGATGCTTTTCTCTCAACAGATAGTCAAGAACTGAGTCTGACCTGCTTAATCGACTGTCAAACTTGGTCACTTGACCTCCATATTTTTTGATAATGCACTTTGCAGAATAATCTCAGGGCGATGTGGACTGAGTAAAGGGACTAGAGCTTTGGTAATAAGGACTTCATAGCTGGTAAACATAGCAGACAATTCACTTGGCCTCATTTTTTTGAAGATCATTGAGGATTTTAGATTGTGCAAAACTTCGTTATTAATATGTGTACCCTTGATGTCTATCTCATCTTGACAGTTTTTAAAAGTGAACCCTTATTTGCCTGGATGTAATGATGAATAGTGCCTCTTACCACCATCCAGTCTTGTGCTTCTATTGCCAAGTTAGCAACAGACAAGTGCTAGCATGTCTTCACTGGCACTGTAATGTATGTCATAGAAGACAGGCCTGTCCTCAGGAAGTCCAAGTTGGTGGTGAGAAACTCAGGTTTTGAGTACTTCTTTGGGTCTCCAGTACCACCAGTTCATTAGAATAAAGCTTTCAAAAGAGACACGTTCATGTGTAGCTGAGTGAGATTGGTGGAGTCTGCTCAGTCTACTCAATGCCATTATGCATATAACCTTTTGAGAAGCTACCTAGTGCATAAGCTTTTTTAATGCTATAAAGTATAGTAACTAAATTGGTGCCACCTTCAAAAATGAATCAATGGCCAGCCTGGGCAAATTCAAAGCTTTTTGTTGTATTAAACTTTATAAATGGAACTATTCCATCAAAGAAGCAAAGTGTAACAAGACTTGTTTAGATGGATAGCATGTAATTTCTCTGCACAGGTCACTATATTTAGTAAATACATCACTGTACTGGCTCCAATAAAGGAACATAAAGATTTTTTTGGAGGGGGGGCGGGGATAATGCATCTTGAGTTTAAGTAAATTTTTCACTTGATTTTGACTGCAAATTGCCAGACCACCCAGTTTTCTCAGTGACGATTTCACAACTCCTGATTAACTCCAACCAGAGACCCAAGCTCCTCAAATTGCTTGGGCTATATGAGTCTGAAATATAGTCACTGTTTTGCTATTTTAGTGCTTGGACTCTGATAGCTCCCTTTTTTTCCTCACTAAAAAACTCCACATTTTATTCTAGGTAGCAGTTCACATAACTGAAAAACTATACTTCCCAGAATGGTATAGAATAGGAAATGGATAATGAGATATAAGTAGAAATTGGTTGATAGAATTTGAAGAATGCTTTTTTAAAGGTGCAAAAATGATCTTAGTTCCTTTAAGTCCAATTTAATTATATTCCTCTTTAATCCCTTTGATAAAAAATTAACCTAAATCTAATCCCCCAAATGATCCAGCCATACAATTCCAATTCTCAATCAATTCTGATGCTAGCAGCCAAGTAGCACACTTTCTCTTTAATACTAGCCATCTGGAACTAGCACAGTTCTCGGAGACTGAAAGGGCACCATCTCGACAAATTGTCAAATGTCAGATTTAAGTTCATTATGGAAAAAAATTATACAAAGCAATTTTATTCTAAAGGCTAAAATGTACAGGCACATTCAGTGAAAGTTCCCAACACTGACCTGAGCATTCCAGTGCCGAAAAGGCAGTGTCACTTCTTCTCTCTTCATGTCATGGGCATTTATGTCTTCCCAAGTGCAGCATTTCTGGTCTGGCCATCCACCCAACTCATTAGCAAAAATCCTCACATGTGACATGGAAGTCCCAGACCAATTACACTAACCTTTGGTAAAGCTAAAATTTTACCCTAACCCATACCTTCTTAATTCATTGACAGGACAACTTAGCAGATGTTCAGAGTTCTATCCACACCCTGATCCTGAGAACTTTGAGGTCAACATTTAGATCTTTAATCCATCTTGATTTTGTTTTTGTGCATGAAGAGAGATGTTGGTCATGGTTCATTTCTTTTTTTGGCATATGAAAATTCAGGTTGTCCTACACCATTTGTTGAAGAGACTGTCTTTGTACGATTGGATATAGCTTGAACCTTTTTCAAAGATCAATTGCATTTAGGCTAAAGTATTTATGGATGGGTTTTATCTTCTGATTCATTGATCAATATGTCTCTTATATTAGGAGCAGGCTGTTTGACTTCGCTGGCTATGTAGTAGTCATCTTTTTAAGAAGTTCTTTACTTATCTTGGGTTTCTGCCTACCCATATGAAATTGGTAATTAGTTTTTCCACTTCTTTAAAGACTGTATTTGGGATTTGGATTAGGATTGTGTTGTATCTGTAGATTGTTTTAGGTAATATTGACATTTTCACACCATTAAGTCTGTCTATCAGTGAGCTTGGGATAGTCTTCCAATTATGTTGATTATTTTGGCTTCTCATATTAATGTGCTGTAGCTTTATATAGGCCTTTTGTGTCTTTAGCTTGATTTAAAAGTTTGTGTGTTTGCTTTACATGGTGTTGCTTATTTAATGTATTTTGCATAGTCCTCTTCACTGGTATACAGGAATTAAATTGATTTTTATTTGTTAATTTTATATCCTGTGACCTCCTGGAAAACAGGTGCTCTTTCTGGTAAGATTTTTGTATTGGCCTTTTGGTTTTCTATTCACAGAATCATATCATCTACAAAGAAAAAAAATTACTTCTTTGCCTATTCATGTTGTCTTCCCTTGTTTTTGCTGTCTTTTGGCTCTATGTAAAGTTCCATCGCAATGACAAATAAGAATGGCAGTAGAGGACATCATTGTTTGGTCCCTGTTTTCAATAGATAGCTGTCTGGATTTTTTTTCATTGAGTCTGGTGCTGACCCTTGGTATATCTTCTGTTATTTCCTTGGCATCTTGGTATAGCTCTTGGGGGTGTTAGACAGATAGGATTAGGTGGGAGTAGTTACCTCTGTTAGGTGGTGTAATAAAGGTAGAAGGGTTACATTTGGTATCTTGGTAAGACTGTTAAATTAAGTGTGACAGAGAGGTTAAAATGTTAAAGGATGTGCTAGAGGAAGGAGAAATTATGGGAAAAGGAAGAAAAATTGTAAGTATATTTTCAGCTTTGGGTTGTATGAGGAGAAGAAGGATATAAAGGGATTGAGAAAAAAAAGAGAAGTGGAAAAGATGTAAAAGTGGCTGTGAAATAAATGTTTGTATTTTTAAATTAAAGGAAAGGGCAAGAGACAATTATTAAGACTAAAAATGGGGGCTGAGCCCGGGTGGCGTAGTGGTTGTGCGCGGGACTGCGGCCCACTGGGACGGAGGTTCAATTCCAGCAGTGGGGCTGGGCCTCCTACTCCCACCCCCCGAGCAGTGATGCCCTCCCCCCCCCCCAAAAAAAAAATAAAAATGTGGGGGAAAGATTAAGAAGCAGAATAGCTGCTAAGATGTGTTTGGTTTTGCTCTAACCTTTGCTCAGGAACTATGCTTTGTCTCTGATATGTGTGCTAATTTGAAGATTAATGCAGTGCTGGGTTACTAGAAAACAAAGCTGTGACCTGATTGAATGGAAAGCTCCACTCTTCACTCACATGCCTCAAATATACAACAGACTATGTAACTACCATAACGCATTTTTGTCTGCCTATCTTTATGCTGAGAATTCTGCAGTGTGGAAGCATGGCCTCTGTGCCCCGGTCTCTGCACATTCCTTCATGTGTGCTGCCTACCATTTTGCTCGTGCCTTTGACTAAGACTGATTTTATTTTTTAATAATGTTTTGTTTATTCTGGATTGCTTTCCTTTCTATATAAAGTTGGTGATTTGGATTTTCATTTCTTTGGAAATTTTTGTAAATAGCTTGTTATCGTCTATATTTGACTATTTTTCATCTATTCTTTTCTCTGTCTCCATTTAGATGTTATCTGTGGCTACCTACATTCATTTGTGTGGTTTTATTTTGTGTATCAAATAGGATCCTTTCTAAAGAATATGTTTTCTCAAAAATAATGTCTTGTAAGATGACTTTAGGTTGAATTCTGTTCTCAATTCTCTGTCTAAATTATTCTTTTTAGGATGTTTTGTAGTGCTTGTTTTCACAAATTCCTCTAGTTTTTCTGGTTCTAAAAATGATTTCATTTCTCTTTCATATTTTCAGCCACTGCTAAAAAAATGTTTCTGTTTTCTTAAGTCAGGCTTTCCTGTTCCTTAAACTTAACTTTGGTTGCTCTTTTTAGATTAGTCTTCTTCTACACGCAAATTTGACCAGATGAGACTCTCCTGTCCAATAATGATTTGCTAATTAAAAAATCCTAAATATGTTCACTATGAGTCAGAGCCAATTAGATGCCAATAGGTTTGGTTCAATTTGCTTTTTTAATGAAGGCTTCTCATTTTTCTAAAAGGCTTGCTCTAGTAGACTTTCCCATTACTCTTTATCATGGTAGACCTCAGTTGATTCCTGGCTCACAACCACAAGCACAGCCACCATCCTGCTGTCATTGGAGATTTTTCAGTTACTATGACAATGGTTGCAGCAATACATGGAAGAGCAACTGTCTGAGGAACAGGCCCAATTCACAAGACATTGCTGATGTCAGATATAGCCTGCATGAAAGCAGGGAACAACACAAAGATGTTTATTTTATTTTTTTGTTGAATATGCCAAAGGCATTCAACAGGGGGAATCATAATAACTATTAAAATTCTTAAGAAGAATGAAAATTCCAGAATAACTCATTGTTCTTATGTGGAATTATACATGGATCAAGATGTAGGTAGCTGTGCAAACAGAACAGATGCTATTATGCACAGTTCAAAATCAGGAAAAGTATTTGTCAAGATTGTATCCTCTCACCAAGTTTATTCAATCTGTGTGCTGAACAAACAATCAGAGAAATTATATTATGTGAAGAAGAATGTAGCATCTATTTTGAAAAAAGGTTTAATAACCTGTGCTATGCAGATGATACACTTTTGCTTACTGAAAGTGATGATGAATTGAACACTTGCTAAGGAAGATAAAATATTTCAACCCTCAGTGTGGATTGCAAGTCAATGTCAAGAAAACCCAAATCCTTATTATTGATGTTATCAATAGGTAATACCATGACAAATGGAGAGAAGGTTGACATTGTCAAGGATTTTGTCTTGCTTGGATCCACAATCAAGGCTCATGAAAGAGAGAATAGCAGTATAGAGATCAAATTATGAGTTTCATTGGGTAAATATGCAGCACAAAATCTCTTTAGAGTATTGAGAAGGAAGTTATTTTTAGACTAAAATGTGCCAGTACAAAGCCATGGAAGTTCTAATTGTCTCATCTGCATGTAAAAGTTAGACATTGAATAAGGAAGATTGAAGAAGAATCTGTGTACTTGAATTGCCATGCCAGCAAAGAATATATTGAAAATACCATGGACTTCTGAAAGTGCCAACATATCTGTTTTGGAAGAAATATGGCCAGGATATTTGTTTACTCTGAGAAAACTAGATAAACAAATTGGAATGCACGCATATATGTATGAGAAAGAGGCTTCTATTCAAGAGCAATTGACTATTGAGAAAACATCCTAGGCCAGTCCGGCTCAAGTGTTTAATTCTGGTATTAGCCCATATGACCGATAATAATCTAGAAGTTCATGTTCAGGCTCAAAGACACATGCAATGATATTGAATGCAGGATTATCACAGGCCAGTGGGTGGAAACTCTTACTGATCCTGTGGTGGTGAAAGCATCTCAGCCCTGATATGGGTCTCTATCTGTCTTCTCCAGCTCCTAGGCTCCAGCTGCCATCAGCCTGTCCCTATATGACTTGTCTACTGCAATGTCTCGCGGGAACTGAGCATGTGTCCCACCTCCAACAAGCTATTTAACTCCTTAGTGCCTCCAAATGAGGTCATCAGGTGGCAATCTGATTGACAGACTAAACTCCACTCCTTTACTCTTAATCCTCTCATACTGGCAACAGATTATATAACTACCACAGATCACCCAATTTCAAATTGAAACTTGCATACAACTTTTTAGCCATATTTTTATTGGCTTTTTAGCCATATTTGAAAATTAGCCATAATTTTCAAAAACACAATAATAAAACCATATCTATACATAACAGTATAAAACTAAAATACATCCAATTCAATATGTGCCACCATCATTTAAACATAACATTTTGTAAGTGAACAAAACAAAAATAACTATGGCTAATAATTTCGGTTAAGTAACACCTACAACTTAATACTATAATCCTATCAATATATTCCCCCATCAGTGAAAGTCTATAAGTCATTCACTTCATGCCTTTATTCCCCACTTTTGAATATCCAATTTCCCCACTACCCACTTATTTCAACCCAGTTCCCTGAAGAGACAATCATATTACTTGACATGAAGAATCTTCATTCCAGGTGGAACCTTGTGAAATCCTCATATATAAGCAAAGTAAAATCAGAGCAGGCCATCCATAGTGTCAGTAGTAATATGGACCAGTTGACAGGCTCAAAAATTTTCTCTTTATCTGGTTGAATTCTGGCCAGCTCAATGTCATCTGCTTCGCTTAGCTTCACCAGGGTACCCATTGGTCTCTCGCCTTTAAACCATAGACACTGTGACAAATTCTCAACAAACCTGGCTCCCTTGTGCTAGGTCATGGATTTTAATCCAGTGAGCCCACTCTCATCTTCTAGTTCCTGTAAACCAGGTCTATGAGAGTGTCAATGGCCAGGTTCAACCATCTCTTCATTGCTGCTTTTCTTCCACTTCCATAAGCTGATCCAAGTGGTCACCTAGCATGCATTTCAGACTGTCACAGGCTCTCTATAGCATCCAGTTCTAGAGGAGTTTTCTTCATGATTCCAGATTTTTTTCCAGCTTCTGACAAAAACCACAATTTCAAACTGCAAATATCCAAAGACTCCCTTTTCTTCAATCTGTTAACAGTCTGTAGACAGGTATCTTGGAATGCAAATATCCTGAGTACTCCAAAGTATTAAGTGGGGCTTAGCTATTCAGAGTCTTCTTTGCAGACTGATCTTAAGCCCATTTAAAAATCAAATTAATGGCTCCAGGCAAATGGACTTAGAATCTCTCCATTTTCATACTTCCCAACAACAATTTCTATAAATCCTTATATAGACAATAGTGAGCAGAAGAAATCAGTATAAACAAAGTGGAATCAGATATTAAACTCAATTCATAAAACAGCCAAGTTCAATCAATATTTAGCTTATCTTAATCTGTATCCAAACTATCTATTGATACAAAAAGTGGGATTAGACCTCTGAGACCATCAAGTCAGAGCCAGCCTTTCTGTCAGACATTTTGACCTTTTATCAGCCATTTTAACTCAACATCTCTGAGAAATTCGAACAGTGATTTTGTCTCCTGAACTCAAAATACACTTTAATCACGGTCATCTTCTCCATTTCAAACAGGAATAACCAAAGACTATGACCAAACAAAATCATCAAAACTGTAATCTTCCATAGTCTCTCCAGAAAACAACTCAGTAATTTATATGGATATGTCTGACCTCTGGCTAGTCAAAGGCTGAAATCAAAAAAGATCTACTCTCCATCTTCATTATCTGTTTCTCTAGTAACCTCATTCCCAAAGTACCATAATGCATAAGCCTTGGTAGACTAGAGAAGCAAATTAATAAACACGGATTTATGTGTAAGAAAGACATATACAATAGTAATCAAATATTGGGAAAATATCCCAGCCCAGCCTAGATAAAGTCCATAAGTACAGTATTAGCCCATTTGTCTGATATCAATCCAAAAATTCATCTTCAGACTCATGAAATATATGCAATGATGCCAAATGCAGGATGATCATAGGTCAGTGGGTGAAAAGTCTTGTGGGTCCAGTGGTAGTATAAGACTCTCAGCACTGGCAAGGGTCGCCACAAATCTTCTCCAGCTTCAAGGCACTGCCTGCTATCAGTATTTTTCTGTGTTTTTTGTTCCTTGCACTGGTTCCCAAGGACAGATCATGTGTCCCATCTCCAATAAGTTAATTATCTCCTTAGCACCTCCAAATGAGAGCATCAAGCTGCTATCTAATTCACAGGCTGAACACCCCATTCACTCTTAATCTTCTCAGATTGACAACAAATCCTCTCAAATGGACAACTACTACTGAACTGCTTAGAGACAAGAATGATGAGACCTTGTCTTATAGACTTTGAACATGTTGTCAGGAGGGACTGATCTCAGGAGAAAGATAACATACTGGGTAAGGTAAAGGGGTAATGAGAGAGTGAGGAAGCCTTCAAGGAGATGGATTGACACAGTGGTGGTAACTACAGACTCAAAATTTAGAAAAATTTTGAGATTAGCCCAGGACCAGGCAGTGTTTCCATATGGTTGTATAAAGTTGTTATGGGTTGGAAATGATTAAATGGCACCTAACTGCATCAAATCACACATCCAGGACTAAAACTAAGATGGAGTAGTGAAGAAGTCTGACAAAATCCATTCCATTTTGCCTGAATCCCCAAAAGTTAAGAACTTATTCAATTGCAGATAGCAAATTCCTTGAAGTAAGTTAGGTGAGGATATATGGATCTCTATATATCTCAATAGTTAAACAAGAAACTAGCATATTAATTTGTTGAAAGAACAAAATTTAATACCTTTCCAATCTGAAGAAATTTCTGTGATAATTATTTAATATTTTCTAAGTTTTTCAATAGTTATAAATGTATGTTTATACTATGGTTCTTTTATAATCCCTAGCAGATAATATAATTAGAAAAATTAATTTTTTACTCAATCCTTTGGATCAAACAAATGTTGCACATATCTGAAGTTCTTCAAAAAGTGCATTAAAATAAAAAATAAAAATTCTTCTACAAATTTTTGTAGGCTCTTATATTATGTTAACTTGGCCAGGCCAGAATTCCCAGTAATTTAGAAATTTCGGTCTTCCTGATGAAATAATTCAACATAATGCAATCAATTATAGGATTTGCTATGAGCAGTTGTAAAAGAAATACAGAGAAGTTCAGCTTCCCTACTTAGGTCCTAGGATTGAAGCAAATGATTTAGGGAAAGCATTCAGCTGAATATCTGATCTTCAGATTTGAAGCATGTTGAAAATATCTGCTTCTACTGCTATCTGAGTCATTTCCTTGACATAGGTTCTTTATGTATGTATTATAAGCATCACTTGTTTTGACCCAAGAACCCAAACTAATACAATTGCTAACCAGTAGCTTGCAAGAATCTGCCACCCATTTTGCAGAGAAAAAAATGTGGCAATTTGCTTCCACTATAATTGCAACTTAGGAAAACCTAGGGGGCAGTTCAACTCATAAGGTACCAAGAGTCAGAATACTTGATGTCAGTGACTTTGATTTTTGATGGCACCTAACAAAAACAACATCATACTTCCTAAAATAGAGAGCCCATAAAACTGAGGAAAATCTTTAATAAAATCAATTGGCACATAATTGTTCTAATGGACTCAGTCATATCAAAGATAATGGAAATAAGATAGAATTAGACAGCATTTAATTCTGGAAGGTAGGCATGAGTTAGAACTGACTCTATAGCAACCAAAATAAAATTTCATGGAAACATAAATGCTTATGAAATGATAGCTATTGTATTTCACACTAAATGATAAGAGCTTTGCCTCATTGAATCCTTGACATGAAGCATGTCAGATTGTTGTTAGGTGAGGACAAAGGTGTTTGCAACTCACAGTGAGTCTAAATACTACAGAGGAAAACCCTGCCAGATCCAATGCCATTCTAATGATTGTTTTATGTTTCCGACCATTGCTGCAACCACTGTGTCAATTTTTCTGGATGAGGACCTTCCACTTTTTCACTGTCCCTCTACTTTGCCAAGCATGATACCCTTCTCCAGGGACTGGTCTCTTCTGACAACATGCCGTAAGTATATTAGATGAAGACTTATCATCCTTGACTAGATGTACTTCCCTCAAGACATATATATTTGTTGGCAGTCCATGACACTTTAAAATATTCTTCAATAGTGTCATACTTCAAATATATTTATTCTTCTTTTTTGCTTCTTTAGCTTCATTTCCAACTTTTAAATGCATATTAGACAACTGAAAATCTCATGGCTTGGATCAAGTGGAGCTTAGCCCTCAGAATAACAGCCTTGATCTTTCCATTTAAGAAGATAAGCAACTTAATAAATGGCATAAGATTTACCTGATACCAAATTATATTCATTGAAAAAAAAGTTGTTAAAAATAAAATGTTTTCATTGGTCTAAGGATCTGTATTCAATGAATAACATTTGTATTCCTATCTTGGTCAAAAGGAATAATGTTAGTTGTGGCAGTTATGTGCTTATGTTAATTTTATGATTGAAATGTAGAGGTGGAGTCTAGCCTATTAATCTGGAGATAGCCATTGAGTAGCCAATGAAGCCCCTATGTGGGCATGGCTTTCACCTGAGACTCCTGGGAAATCTTCCGATATTTCCCTCATGAAGATGAGAAGCTATCTTCCCCAGTTGTTGGGAGTTAGTTTCAGAGATGATTAATCACAGACAAGAGAAGCTGGCAGTGTTTGAGAAGCTGGAGGAGCTGGCGGAGAGACCACACAGCTTTGCCCTGATGGAGCCAGACCTCTGAGGCTGGGGTGGCCAGATGGAGACCTCTGCCAGCTATGAGTTGCTTCTGCTGTTGATGGACCCTGAGCCCTGGAGCAAGGTGCCCTGCCAGCGTCGGGATTCTGCACTCAATGAACTGTGACTTCGTGAGGCAGAAGAAGACTTTATAGACTGATTTTAGGTTAATATCGAACTTATGACTTTGAACTGGACTGAGCTGGGATGCTTTCTCCATGTCCCATTCCTTTTGTATATAAACCCTTTCCTTATATCCATATGTGTGTCCTTGAATTTGTTCCTAACACAGTTAGTGAGGTTTCTATTTAT
This sequence comes from Nesogale talazaci, assembly GCA_004026705.1. NCBI lineage: Eukaryota > Metazoa > Chordata > Mammalia > Afrosoricida > Tenrecidae > Nesogale > Nesogale talazaci. Next base: position 22,044 of record PVJH01010110.1, on the reverse strand, counting down.
TTTAAATCACTTCTATCTTCACTTTCTTACCATAGTTTTCATTTCCAACCATGTGCCAATATATATTACTTTTAAAGCTATTCTTGTAATTCTTAGCAAACATGATCATTTTCCATTTAAGAGGGTTTCTAAAAAGTTTTATTGGTGTACAATTGAACTAGATACCTTCTTTTTATCTCAGAAATAAGATAGTTGCTCCCATATCTTGTGCAAGGATATGAAATTGTTACCGAATATGTGTAATTTTCTTTTATTCAAAGGGCAATACTGAAAGACAAAATTGTTCTTTGCTTTCTATAACAACTACATAAGTCACTGTTTTTTCAACAGAATTCTGAAATGGTTTGTGCTAGAATTCTATGAAAAATACTTTATAGATCAAATTAATAATGCACATACATTTCATGTAAAATGTGTTTAAACATACTTTGTGAAGGCATCTGGTATCCTTTTAACAAAAAAGTTAAAGTGAATGCTTTATTGTCATTTCTCTTTACTAAACTAATAATCATTTGACAGAAAACTTGGTAAAGAGTGACACATCAGGAATGATAACTTTAAGCAAAAGTATATTTCATTCATGTTAAAACTGTCAGAAATGTTGTACAGAAATATTTTTCTTATGAAATAAAATTATACCTTCCTGAAATACTTTCTTTTTGAAATAAGTTTCTAAGTTTCCTAGCATCACATATACCACAATAAACTATTTTCTTCAAATGTAGTGGGACCACACTTCAAGTTCTTGTCCTTTTCTGTTACTATATTGAAACACATATGAGAGAATTGAAAAGTATTTTGTTGTCTTCAAGGCCACGGATCATTGCAGGGCATTTTGACCAAAATATTTTGGGCTTTGCAATTTAGGGGTACCTGGATCTTTTATCACCTGAATTATTCTCATGCGTCTCCACCTTCCATCACATTTCAGTCTGCAATTCTGGCTTTTGAATCATGTCCTCCCAAATGATGTCTAGATGCACTTGTAGCTCTAAAATCAGTTCAGAGAGGACCACAGGTAAGATAATGTGTTCTTAATTGATACTTATTGATTCTAGATTAGGTGGAAGACACCGATGAATGGACTGTGTATACTCTTGAGCCACTTTTAAGTTGGAAGGGTCCTGGGATTAGTATATTCAGAATGGCTTTGTCACTGGATACTGATAACTAGGGAGTGCAAGATAGAAATATTTGACAATAGAAGGATGGATAGGAGAGCATTATACTGTGTAACATTGGATTCTCTAGAGAAAGACAGTGACATTAATATTTATGTGTAAAGAAAGTGTTTTTATATCAAGAAATGGCTCACGCAAGAGTAGAAGCAAGTCCACTGCCTTTCATGCCTATAAGTCAGATGTTAATTTGGAGGTTTTTTCTGACTCATGTAGGTGTGAAGCTGATGATCCCAGAAGCAGGCTGCTGGATACAAAGCTGAATGCATCCAAGATCAGCAGTTCACTAATGGCTCCTGGAATTGGCAGGTAAAATGGCAGGAGGTTGAATAACCAGCTGTAGGATACAGAACCAACAGAACTGAAGCTTGTCTACAGACCCTGCTTAAAAAAGGAGATCAGAAGTCTTTATTATGACTGTATCAAGACCATGACATAATCCAAGGGGATTCACTGCACCACAAATGTTGGTTGCTCAGAGTTGACTACATTATATTAAATCTCTTAGTGGACTTTATTGTGTTATGCTAGATCCCATCTTGGAGGTTGCTACCAAACTACTGAAAACTCTAATCAAATAAAATTGACACAAAGCCTATCATACATATAAATCAGAGAATGCTAGAAAAGGACTTGAGAAATGTTCAAGTTTTTGCTGCAATTGGTGGTGATAGCCACTAATTGTGACATTATTCAAAGGAAAAGTGTGAAATTATAATGTCAAAAATAAAATTAGATTGATCTCGAGGATTAGTGCAAAATTCCTTGCCACTAGTTTCAAGATTGCATGTTATTTGAAAATATTTTTGAAATATTTGGCAAACTTATTTAGAGTCAAATTCTGACTTAAACAATTTTGAGGCTATACGTGGTCTTAATTATCTTGTCTTGTGAATATATTCAATTACTATTCAATTAAGGCATAGGACTTAGAAATGTACTACCATGAATACATAATATCTAGTATATTAAATACCATATAATATGTGTGGTGCAGCTAAGTAGTTTATATGGTTTTCTAGCCTTCTTGGTATTGTTATTGTTAAGGGATATGGGGTCAGTTCAACACACAGCACCTCTGTGCACATCAGAGGGAAGCACTGCCCAGTGTTGCATCACCCTCACCATAGTTCTTACGTTGGAACCCATCACTGCAACAACTGGGTCGTTTTAACTTCTTGAGGGTCTTCCACTTTTTCACTGCCCCTCTGCTTTACCAAGCGTGATGTCTTTCTTCAGGGACTGGTCTCTCCTGATAACATGTCTAAAGTACATAAAATTAAGTCTTATCAGAGGAAGCTAGTCTCTGATTATATATGTATAGAGAGATAGATATAACTGATATAGATATAGACATCATGGGCTCACTAGGTGCAATTATTATTAATTATTATACTAAAGTTATAGAGAGTATGAGAAAGAAAGGAATAATAAGAGTCATGCACATTTCATGATAGTCAGCTCACCTCCACCCATCAGGTCGTCCACATGGAAAGAGAGAGTCAACTTCTTTTACCCAGTTTAAATAACCTTATGGGGGACATATGAGCCCTGTCATTACAAATCAGGACATGTCACAGGAAGGGACTGTCTTAATGGCAATACTGTAATGAGAGGGAATAATCTAGGTATGGCTACATGACCTGGAGGAGAAGGATGTAATGCGAAGATCTGATTCCTCAATGTGGAGAAACAGGTTTACCTGTTTGGGGGCTGTAAGCCCCTCCCACAGTGTCTGGCCTACTTCAAAGAAAGTGACCCATTGTCCTAACAGCAGGGGAGTTAGTCCTAGCTTTTGTGCAGGACAAAGGTTTGATAGTCTGAGGCTTTATGGAGAATCACTAACTTCTGACATCTGCTTCAGTTGCTGGCATAGCGCTACTAATATTTGCTAACTATTTTTGAGTATATTCAATTGTAGAGAGTTCTGACTTCATCCCACAAAGTCTCAACTTCCTTGCTTCTGAGGAACATTCTGACTGCATTTTTCCCAAGACAGATGTATTTGTGTTTTTGCCCTTTCATGGTACATTTAACATTCTTTGTTAGAATTATAGTTCTAACACCTCATTTTTTCTTTGGTCTTCCTTATACAATTTTAAACTTTCACATGCTTAAGAGGCAGTTGAAAATAGCATGGCTTGGGTCAGACATATCTTAATCCTCAAAGTGATCTCTTACTCTACAACACTTCAAAGAGAACAGATTTACATAATGCAATACGTCTGCTGCTAGAAGTGTTTATTGTGGATCCAAGCAAGACAAAATCATTGACAACTACAACTTTCCTCATTTACTGTGTGCTGTTTGGACCAATGATGAGCATCTTGGTCTTCTTTACAGTGAATTTTAATTCCTACTGCAGGCTATAATCCTTAGTGTGCATTAGCGAGTGCTTTAAGCTCTCCTCACTTTCAGCAAGCAAGATTGTGTCATCTATATATCTAAGGTTGTTAATAAGCCTTCCTTTAATCCTTATGCAGGTGTTTTCTTCTTATAATCCTGATTCTCTGATTGCTTACTCATTCTGTAAATTAAATATGAATGATGGGAGGATAGAATCATAACAAGCACATTTTCTGATTTCAAACCATGAAATATGTCCTTGTTATGTTCACACAGCAGTCTCTTGATCCTTTTACAGGTTCTTCATGAACACAGTTAAGTGTTATGGGATTGCCATTCTTCTAAAGGTTCTACATAGTGTGCAATGGTCTGATATAGCCTTGGCATATCAATAAAAAAACAAAAGAACATCTTTCTGATAATTTTTTGGGGGGCATCACTGCCCTCAGGTGGTGGGAGTAGGAAGCCCAGGCTTTTCTCCGAGGAGCTGGAATAGAACCTCCATCCCAGTGGGCCGCAGTCCCGCCCACAACCACTATACCACCGGGACTCAGCCGCCTGATAATTTTTATTTGCAGCCAAAATTTACCTGACATCAGCAATGATAATCCTTCTTCTACATTCTCTTCTGAATTCCACCTGAATCTCTGGAAGCTCCCTGTCAGTATACTGCTACAACTGTTGTTGGATGATCTATAGCAAAATATTAATTGCATATCATATTAATGATATTCTTCTGCAATCTGAGCATTCTTTTGGGTCATGTTCCTTTCATGGATCTCTTCCAGTTATTGGAGAAGTAGTTATCTTCCAAATTCCTTCCAGTGTTTCCTCAGCTCGTTGAAATATTTCAACTGGCATTCTATCACTTTCTGGAGCTTTGTTTTTAGCCAATATTTTTCAGTTCAGTTCAATTTGAATGTTTCCTTCAGTATCGTGATTCTTGCTCATATGCTACTTCCTAAAATTATGGAATGTTAGCGAGTTCTTTTTTAAGATCATTTTATAGGGGAGCTCATACAACTCAACACAATCCATACATCCATCCACGTGTCAAGCACATTTTTATATTCGTTGCCAATATCATTCTCAAAACATTTTCTTTTTACTTGAGCTCTTGGTGTAAACTCCTCATTTCCCCTTCCCTCACAAACCCTTGATAATTTATAAATTATTATTATTTTGCCACTGGATGATGTCTCCAGTGACTCTGTATATCCTTTGCATCTTCTTTTGATGCTTCCAGTGTCATTCAATATTTTGCCAATAGAATCTTTTTAACAATTTTCCAATGGTGGCAGAGGCCAAGGAGTCAAGAAGCTGAAAGAAGCCAAGGGCCACAGAAAGTTATGTCCATTGGCATGGTTGAGTACAGGTTGCAATTGTTGAAGAATTGTATTCTATGTCAGTTCTGATTCTGAGTTACTATCTGATGCATTTTTAATGAGTCCAATAATTGTAATAGGGTCTGTAAAATCTATGTGGTAATTGCAGTTGATTATTGAAACTTGCTGAAAATTAGAAAGTGATATGATAAGGATAGATAGTTTCAGAATTGCTAAAATGTTTGGATGATGGGTAGGTTTAATGGTTTACCAGGAGAGTAGTACAAGGCCAACAGGAATGGTAAGAACAGCAGTTCTCAACCTGCGGGTTATGATCCCTTTGAGGGTGAAACAGTCTTGCACTGGTGTCGCCCAATTCATAACAGTAACAAAATTATAGTTATGAATTTTCAATGAGAATTCTATGGGTGGGAGTCTCCACAACATGAGGAACTGTATTAAAGGGTCACGGCATTAGGAAGGTTGAGAACCACTGAGCAAGAGAGTCAAGATATGGAGAAGGGAAAATGAAACTGGAACTTTTACAGAGGATTATACCTGTATTTGAATGTGCTACTAATATTGAATATTTTTTCCTAGCTAATGTTACAAAACCTACATGTGTTACAGAAATGAATATTATGTCATATAGAAAACATATAGTTGTTATCCTACCTTCAGTCAATATTTATTGGTGTGGTAACAGGCTAGGATTTTCCAAAAAGAAATAAAGGATGTTTGTATACAGTAGCCCTGTGTATAGAGTGTGAGAATTTAGGAAAAAATTCTAAGCCCCACCCAGATCTTTGCCAATTGGGAAATTTACACGTGAGAAGAGTGGTAGATGTAATTAACTATGTACACTGAACAAAATTTTTAAAAAGCAACAACAACAAATAACTGTTAAAGTGTAGCTGCTAACTAAAGGATAGGAAGTTTGAGTCTACCCAGAGGCTCATAAGAGAAAAACTTAGTGACATATTTTCTAAAAATCCTCCACTGACAACCTTATGGAGTGCAATTCTATCGTGACATACATGGAATCAGTATGAGCTGGAAAAAATCCTCACACACACACACACACACACACACACAAAGACATTATCTTCAGATTAGGTCATTTTTTTTGCTGGCATACACTTCATCATCTCTAGCAAGGAAAAAGAGTATTAATCATGTCTACCAAGAAAAATATAATTTGACTCATTTTTCACTTTGTTCCCTACACATTGTTTAGCATTCCTTCCCACTGTGAGATCAGTGCTCCCCAGTCATCCACCATACTCACCAACAGAACTGTCACCATCTCCTTCAAAATGTAGATGGCCCCCTTTCCTGATCTTGGTTTAACTTTCCTGCAACTTCTCTGATCATATCAGGAAGGTGTATATCACAGAATTTCAGGTTATTAGAAAAATGTGTTCTTACATTAAGGGAGGAATTGAGTAAAGGCCCAATGTCCTGCTAGCTTAATACTTAACATATAAATATATATATGTAGATCTATTTCTCTATTGTTATATATCAATATATTTCCATATGAACATGCCTATGTCTGTAACTCTCTGAATGTATTTTGTCTGCTAGTTTTCCCCTCTATTTCCCTTTCCTCTCCTTCTGTCCCACTATCATGTTTGATATTCATTTGGCTCTCTATATGTCCTCTCAGGAGCATTGAACTTGATAAAACCCCACCAGGCATTCTCTGCCTTCCTCACCATCAATTTTAAATCTCTTGTTGTTCCCTTGCCTTGGGTTTATTGGCTCCCCCCTTCTACTCCTCCATTTTCTCTTCTCATCTGTGTCCCTGGAACCATAAGTCTTCTCAGAATTGTTTATCCTGCTAATCTTATATAGATAAACATGAAAATGGGGGGATAGCCTATGAAGAGTTCCAGGTTTGTCTGCTGACCCTTATATATATTTTTGAATCTTGTCTGATGAAAATCTTGACTGAACTCTGAGTCTGAAGTCTACGTTCTTTGCTTATGCTGAGTCTTTTGCATGCCCATATAAAATTGGCAATTAGTTTATCCATTTCTGTAAAGCATTAGCTTGGGATTTTAATTGGTATTGCATTGTATCTGTAGATTGTTTTAGGTAGTATTTCATTTTAACCACATTGTCTGTCTATCCAAGAGTATAGGATATTCTTCCATTTATGTAGGTCTTTTTTAGTCTCTTGTAGCTGTGTTCTGTAGTTTTCTCTGTGTAGTTCTTTTGTTTCTTTAAGTACATTTATTCATAAATATATCAATTTTGCATGGTTTTACAAATATTTTTGATTCCTTAATGTCCGTGGTAGCTTTTTTTTCTAGAATATAGTACTCTGATTGCTATCTGGTTATTAAGTTTGAATTCTTCTACCTCCCTCAATTCTTTGTATGTGGCTTTTAATGAGTACTTCTGTGTTTTCGATACATAGGGTCTTATCATCTATAAATAGGGCAAGTTTCACTTCTTTACCTATTTGTGCTCCCTTGATTTCTTTTTGTTGTCTAACAGCTTTAGATAAAACTTCCAGCACAATGCTGAGCAAGAGTGATGATAGGGATCATCTTTGCCTGGTCCCTAATTTCAGTGGCAATGTTTGCAGCTTTTCTTCAATTAGCATGATGTTGACTATTGGTTTTTTATATATGGCTTTTATGATTTTGTTGGGAAGTGTTCTCTAGAGAAACAAAGTCAGGGTACTGATGATAGATAGATATAGATGATATATAGATAGATGATAGATTTCTACAGTATGAATGAATATAACAGTTAAGTTGTCCACACAGCAGTACAGAGGGCTCAGTTGAACTCACTTTTGTGGAACAGTTAATATACTGGAAGGCCTTCTTCTCACAGGGACTACTGGGTACAAGGTCAAGGAAACAGACAGCTAAGTCTTCCCTAAGGAAATGCAGGAGATCTGCCCACAGGCAGCAAACAGCATGCTGGGTCACCACCAGTGAACAGCTAAGGAGCTTCGTGAAGCAGGTCTGGATGGTATATCAAACACAAGCAATGCAAGATGATAGGATCCACCAACCTCAACCTCAAGCAATGTACACACCTGCATTGTGACAAAACAGGTTTCAAAGGAACATCAAGCTCTCGTGACACAATTCATGGGGTGTTTGGGCCCACAGGTGGTGTTGCTCACAAGTTGAGGCAGAGAATTAGCTAAAACAACTACAAACTAGTCCAAACACCAGATAGCAAGAGAAAGAGGGGTGGGGCTTGCCTAGCCATTTATCTGTGCCCTCCAATTAAACTGCAATCCTATTAATCCCACAATTTCTTATTGGCCAGATTGGCACAATAAACTTATCTATCACAATTATGTTGACTCCTTTTCCTTCTATTCCTATTGTGGTTTAGTGTTTAGAACAGAAATTGGTGTTGAATATTGTTGAATGACTTTTCTACATCTGTTGATTTGATTGTGTGGCTTTTATTTCTTGCCCTTTAAATATAGTGGATTGCATTCATTGCTTTCAGTTATCGCATCACCCCTGCATACTTGGAATGAATCCTACTTGGTCATAGTAAATTATGTTTTTTTGGTAACCTACTGTATTCTATTGGCCAGGATTTTGTTGAGGATTACAGCATCTGTGTACATCAAGGATATTGGTCTATAATTTTCTATTTTTGTGCAGTCATTGTCTGATTTGGGCATGAATGTTATGCTGGTTTTGTAGAATGAGTTTAGAATTTTGATTTTTATATTCTGGAAGAATTTGTGTAGTATTGTTCTCAGTTCTTCTTTGAACGTTTGTTACAATTCTCCTGTGAAACCATTTGGTCCTGGGCATTTCTTGGTTAGTAGTTTCTTAATGACATGTTCTGTTTCTTCCTATGTTATGGGTCTGTTTAGTTTTTCAATATCTGTTGGCATTTTTTGAGTGGGTGATGTATTTCTAGGTATCTGTCCATTTCTGCTAGACTGTTGACTGTGTTTCAATAAAGATTTTCATATTACTGTGTTATTATTCTTTTTATCTCACTTGGATATGTTGTGGTGCCACTATATTCAACTCATATTCTGGGTATTTGTGTCTATTCTTTTTCTTTGTTAAGTTGGCTAGTGTTCTTTCTATTTTGTTGATCATTTCAAGGAATAGGCTTCTTGTTGATTTTTTTCCCTTTTTGGGGGGGGGGTTGTTTTCCACATCATTTATTTATGCTTTGATCCTTATGATATCTTTCCTTCCTTTATTGGAGGGATTGTGTTATTATTCTTGTTCCAGCTCTTAGCAGTGTTGTGCTAGTGTGTTGATTTTTTGCCTTGTTTTGCATGTGTATTGATAGCAATAAATTTGTTTCTGATTAGTTTTTGCTATGTCCCAGAAGTTTTGATATGCTGTTTTGTCGGTCTGGAAAGACTACAGAAACAAATTCATCGACATGTATGTAAAAGAGAACTTTATACCAGAGATCAAGTCCGTGGGGCCAATATTACCCCAGATGCTGATATTACTCCATAAATTCCCCTTTAGATTCATGCAGCCATGCAATGACACCAGATACAGGAAGATCATAAACCAGTGGTGTTGTTGTAAAAGAATGGAAACATTGAGAAATGAGAAGCACATTGAATGAGAAGACAGAGGGCTGCAGTTCACTCATAATTCAGCAAAGCACTGAGCTGTGTCCTTTCTTTATTAATTGTAAAATTTGGAAATAAATGAATAGTTGCATTTACTCAGATTTTTAAAAAAATTGATAAGTAGCATTCTTGAAACAACATTATGTAAAAAAGAGGCCAGTAAAAGTAATCTACAAAGCAAAGAACAGACACCAAAACAAATTCCAGGTTAGACATTCTTTATCAAACACGTGTCCTTGACTGTCTGTGAATATGCACCTGTGTGCAGATGATCATATTGACCTAGAATGTGTGTCCTTGAAATTTGACTTTTATCCGAGTTCTTTCCTGCTATTAGTGGATGGGAAGTCTTGTGGATCCAGTGGTGGTGAAAGCATCTCAAGGCTGGCAGGAGTCTCCACGTGACTGCTCTAGCTCCAGGGTTCTGGCTGCATCAGCAGAGCTCCATCAGGCATGTTATCAGAAATGTCTGAAAGGGAATGAGTGCATGTGGTCTTCAGTGAGCTATTAATACCCTTTGTGTCCCTCAATAAGGTAATCAAGCTGAGACCTGACTGACTGATTAGACTGCACCCTTCACTCTTAATATTCTCAAATTGACATCAGATTATGTAACTACCACAGTTGTGCTTAAAATTTTTTACATTATCTGCTTTATTGTCCAGTAAGTTTCCAGATTTATATTGCTCAACCTCTATATGTTTGTCTTTATGTTTTTGTTAATTATATTGTGGATTTCTAATTGTATAGCTTTGTGCTCTGGGAAGGTAGCTTTTAGGATTTCAATTTAAAAAATTGTCTTAAGCCCCTCTCTCTCTTCTCTGCACTGGGAGCAGCTCGCCTGGCACTGCCCCCTCACCCTCTAAAAATGTATGCCTACGCCAAATTCGTCTCCACCCCTCCCCTGGTCAGGAGCACCTCCCAGCTGCTGAGCGGACCTCTGTCTGTTTTGGTGCAGAAACGGCCCGAGACACTGACAGACGAGCTCCAGCAGCTTGACAGCCCCACGTTCCCTGACCTCACTCATCCCTAGTTGCAGCTTCCAAACAAGCATTGTCTCCAGGGACATGCACACAGCCGCCAAGTTCATCGGGGCCTGGGCTGGCACAGTTGGCGTGGCAGGCTCTGGAGCTGACACTGGGACGGTGTTTTGGAGCCTCATCATTGGCTCTGCCAGGAACCCTTCTCTGAAGCAGCAGCTCTTCTCCTACGCCATTCTGGGCTTTGGCCTCTCGGAAGCTATGGGGCTTTTCTGCCTGATGGTGACCTTCCTCATTCTCTTCGCCTTGTGAAGGAGAATCTCCACCTCCCCTAGTTCTCTGCCTCACGTCTCGTCTGCCCTGTATTTTCCTCTCCCTGCACCTTTCCGGGAAGCCTGGGGAAAGTCATTGGCTCAGGGTTTAACAGAGGGAAGACAAATAAATACTGTATTAATAAAAAAAAAAATTTCTTGAAGCATGATTGTGGCTTATGGTGTGGTCAAATCTTGAGAATGTTCCGTGTGTGTTGAAGAAAAACATATACTGTTTTGTCAAATGATGCATTCATTACATGTCAATATGATCATTTTTATTGGTTGTATATTGAGTCTTTTTGTGTCTGTGTTGACTTTTTCCTTGGACATTCTATCTTTCCTTAAGAGTAGAATATTAGTCTCCTGTTAATATTGTTCCTGTGTCTATCCACTTGCAAATGTGTGAGAATTTGATTGACATATTTCAAAGGTCTTTCGTTGAACTTATATGTTTGTTGTTCCCTTTATCATTATGTAAAGCTTACTGCACTTGTGGACACTGTTGATTGTAAAAGTTGTTGGTTTCTTCCTGCTTTGCTTTGCTAAAACTTTCTAATAAACCAGTTTGATGTGGAAATCTAGAGATGTTTAAAAATTAAACAAAGGAAAATTCCAGAGTGACTGTTTTTATTTATTATTTTTTTTCTTTCTCTAATTTAATTTAATTTTTGCAAATCATTTTATTGGTGGCTCATACAGCTCTTATCACAATGCATACATACATATATTGTGTCAAGCACATGTGTACTTTTGTTTCTATCAACATTGTTAAAACATTTTCTTTCTACATGAGTCCTTGGTATCAGGTCTTCATTTTTCCCCTTCCATCCCCACCCTCTCTCCTTTATGAACCCTTGATCATTTATAATTTTCTTTCATGTCTTGCACTGACCAATGTTTTCTCTCACCCACTTTTCTGTTCTCCCTTCCACATGGAGAAGTTATATGTATATCATTGTGATTGGTTTCCCCGTTCTCCTCCCACCTTATCCTTACCTCCCTGGTATCACTGTTTTCATTCTTGGTCCTGAGGGGTTTATCTGTCTTGGATTCACTTTGTTTCTAGCTATTATATGTACTCATTTGCATGTTCTGGTCTAGCCAGATTTGTAAGGTACAATTTGGATGATAGAGTGAGGGTGGGGAAAAAGCGTAAAATAACTAGAAGAAAGCTGTGCGCTTCATCAGCACTACATTGCACCCTGACTGGCTCATTTCTTCCTTGTGACCATTCTGTAAAGGAATGCTCAATTTTCTGTAGATGGGTTTTGGGTTTCCACAACCCCCTTTTCACTCCCCCTCATTCATATTGATATGATCTTTTGTTCTGGGTCTTTGATGCCTGATACTTGATCCCATCAACACCCCATGATTACACAGGCTGGTGTGCTTCTTCCATGTGAACTATGCCACTTATTTATCATCATTTGTTTCAGATGGTATAGTTTTTGATAGCCAGGCACCATCAGCTTTGTTCACCACCAAAGTGTTCTTGTATTGAGGGAGTACTTGTGTAGAGACCCAATATCTAGCTGCTACATTGATATTTGACATATAAATATATGTACACAGATATATTTCCCTATAATTCTATATAAATATAATTATGTCTATACACATCTATATTAAACCTCTATAAATGCCCTTTGCATCCTAGTTCTTTCCTTTATTGACTTTTACTTTCCTCTTGCTTGACTGTTATGTTCAGTCTTTATTTGGATTTCAGTAATTCCTCTCTGTTACATTTCCCTTGATCAAGAACTCAACATAGTTCCATTTCCAGTATACCTTTGCTCAAAAGCCAAAACAATGATTGGTACATTCTAGAAAGGAAGCAGAGTATGTGACTATGATTTTAATGTCACGGGTTTTGTGGTGTCTTGGTATTGGAAGCTGTGCTGCACTGTACGTCAGTGGAGAGGAAGAGAGGGAGATTTTATTTGCCAACTAGGGATGGAGTCCACTGGACTTGTGTTCTCCACTTACACTTGCTCTCTGCTGCCCTGTTGATTCATCCCACACTGCTCAAACAGCTGTGCTATCCCCACTTTTGGGGCTCCAGGTCTGTGGGGTTTCCACTTGGATTCTGGTTTCAGCCAAAAAACCACAATTCTTGTTATCTAAAATTGTGTTTTTATCCCTATTTTCAAACAGTTTCCACCATGCTTCTTATCCATTGCCACATATCAAATCATCACTAGAATACTCTTGTTCATGACAAGATTATACTGATGAAAAGGTCAAGGACACAACTGTAGAAGATGACAAGTGACAGAAAAACCTTCAGATATACTTCTTATACAATAATTTGTTGATACTAAAAAGTTATGAAATCATATCATGACATTAGGGAATAATTTTGAAGCAAACTTCAAAATTCTTCATCCAAAGAAATGGCTTCATTTCTTTAATTGAAATTTGGGGCTATTACAAATTGTAGGTATCATCTAATTTGAAAAAGGGGATGCTATTAGATGTGACCTTTGAATTTATGTAAACTACAGATCATAGAATTTCAGATTTAGGAAGTCTGAAAATAAGACTCATTCCACTTCATCCTAAAAATGTAGATATTAAGATTCAAAGAGTTCAAACAATTTGCTTAAAGACACAAATAAAATTAGTGATAACCTGGACTGTTGATTTTCTGCACTGAGTTTGAGGTTTTACTATTTATTTATTAAGTTGTTGAAGTACATTGACTATATTAGCAACAGGAAGGATTTATGGGAACTTGATTCTTGAGGCACTGACATGGAATGGAGAAAAGCACTGCAATCTTTAACTTTTATTACAACTATGGTAAAAGTTTGTAGGGAAAATAAGCTTTCTATTCCCTGATTTAAATATTTTGTTACATTGATTGCATTGACCTCAGTGTAACATCATACTTCCTATTGTTTCCCTCTATTGCCAATTTCCATTTATCTTCCATTTTTTTCTCCATAATTTCCAAGTTTTCTTTGGGGGCAAATTCCCCCTTTTTGATATCCTATGTTTCATTTTGCTCATGATCTACTCCATCCTTGGCATCAGTAATCACTTTTAGAGCTATATATTGTTTCGCTAAAAGTTAAGCCATTCGGGAAGGTCTACATTTTGAAGGTTGCTAAGGGATGCAGTCTCAGTACTTCCATTAGTCTTGTTTGTTTGTGCTTTCATACTAATACACATAGTCTGTGTTAAGTCTGTGAGTTTGGTTCTTTCCCCCCATTCTGTCCAGGATTGTGTGTGTGGGTGATCCTGATTAAAGGACTTCGTAGTGGGGCTGGGCTCTGCCTCGTTCATCTTTTATCAGGCTAAGGGAGGCTGTAGGGCTCGTGGTCCTTCCATTCTTTTGACTATGTTTTCCTCAAGTCTCTGATCATTTTACTCTTCCTTGTTGCAAACAAGGAATGATAATACTTGTAGCTTACCTGATTTTTACCAAGATTTTAATACCTATGTTCCTACATACTTAAACAGACTATAGGACACTGTTTTAGAATTTGGTAACTCTGCTGGCTGAACAAGATGTCTTTAAAGTGTAGACAAGGAAGGATGCTATTTGCCCTAAGACATAGTATGTTCAGTCACCTCGTTTGCATGCAGAAGCTGGAGTTTCAATAAGGAAAGCAAAGAAGAATACATGCATTTAAATTATGTACTGGCAAAGAATATTGTAAGTGCCATGAACTGTTATAGAGGAAAATAAAGCTATCATAGAAGTACAGCCAAAATTATTATTGAAGCCATGTTAGTGAAGGTTGGTCTCAAATATTTTGGTTCCATTTTCAGGAAAGACCAGTTTCTTCCTGGAGAAAGAAATTATGCTTGGAAAATTAGAAAGGCAGTGACAAAGGAGAAGACCTCGATAACAATGGATTAACACAGCAGCTGCAACAATGGACTCAAGTACATCAATTGTGAAGATGGCACAGGACCAGGGAATATTTTGTTCTGCTTTACATAGGCTTACTTTGAGTCAAAATCTAGTTAATGGAACATAAGAAATTGAAAATTCACTAATAGACAGCAAGAGAATTATACAACATATGAAAAGAGCAACCTAAATCAGAATTTGAGAAACTAATTGGTGAGATTGCTATGATTAGAAAATAATTTGAAATGAATGTGCACCCTTCTGAAATGAAATTAACTTAGAAGGACATTTGAGTGAATGTCTAAACATTAAAAGAAATTAAGGTAAAAAAATAAAATGATAAAACAATTAAAATAATCCAGGGGAAAGATACAACTCCCTCAAATATACAAGAGTAAGTATCAAATTATTGCTTTTAGAGTTCTATTTCATGTAGGTACAGGCTTATTCCAAAGGAAATATTTTCAAATATATCTCTGTGATCAGTGGGGTCTGTAGTCTATTTTCTTGGTAATCTACTTGTCTTAATCTTAGTTGGTGACATTTTTAAAAAGGATATTCTTTGTGTTGTGAATACAAAATGCAGTTTGAATCCAGTGTATAATCAATCAGGAAAGAGTAATGAGAAATCTGAACACCCAATGAATCAAGGGGTCTTTTGGAGTGCTTCTGTGGGCAAACAACAACTCCCCCACATAGAATTAGAACTTGATGGAGAATGGTTTTCCAAATCTGGATATGAGGTCACTCTCATAGGGCATTCAGCAGGGCCTAAGACTCACCCACTAACTTACCCTGAATTCAGCATGGAGGGAATGAGGGGAATTAAACAATACAGAATATTGTAAGATTGCAAAATCCTACATAGTAAAAAACGTGGAGGGCAATACAGCTTGATTGAACCTGTAACCTCTCTGATAAACTTAGAGAAAAAATGTCTGTTTAGTAAGTTAGTTCAAAAACAGCTGATTTATTTATTAAGATTTTTTCTGTCTTTCAAATTATCCTGAGTGTATTAAGACCTCGCTACAGCTAGTGACCTCTCTTGATTCTCTGAGAGCCAACAGTGGAAGTTTGCACAACAACGAGGTCTATCTGACTGGTTTCACTGGTTTAGAGCAAGCAAGTTGCCTGAGCCTGGTTGTAAGGTTTTGACGCCCAATTATTTAGACAAAAGGGGGAGAAGAAAAGGTATCCTATGTAGGATAATCCTCATTTAATCTTTTTAACTAATTTGCTTTCTTCTTACTAAAAACTTGTGATAAAATTAGGGCAGATAAACACATGTTCACAAAAAAAGTTGCACCTAAGGAGTCCCAGGAAGATGGAAATTGCATATGGGATCTCAGTCCATTAATCACCTGAAGGAAAGACTGTACACCTATGGGAGGAGAAAACAGAAAGACACCCCTTAGAAAGGTTGCAACTACATTTGAAGAAAGATGGAGAACAAGGAAACGATGAAGAAACCACCCAATCTTAACCACGACTCTGTTTCCAGGTTGCTAACAGCCCAAAGGGAGGGGCTCTTTCTCTCCAGCCAGCAAGACCCAGAAGAAAGGCAGCTAGTGCTGTGACCTGAGAGTTGGGAGAAGAGCCCAGACACCTCTGTCCTGTTGTGGACGTCATCAAAAAGATGCCGCAGATTCCTAAGCATGACAATTGCTGCCTGCTTCGTCATTTCTACCATTGCTGATGCTGCTTACGGGACACTCTGGGACTCTATCAGAACTGAACAGCTTTTGCAATAGTGACTGAACTAGTACAGTAGACTGCTCATTTATTAGAAAGTCATATTATGGACTTTGATATTTGGTTTGAAATTGTATTAGAATGCTGCAGATTATATGTTATATGTATCATGTAGCCTTAAGTAATTGGGACTTGATTAGAAAATAGGTGGAAGGATTTAAGGGAAATATTTGAATGGATGTTAATCAGCTCAAAAAGAATATTTTCTAAGGTGTCCCGCAGCTCTGAGATGATTAAACATTTGGTGGATGGTGTAGAGAGAGGCTAGCTCCCACATGCTTATGTTCAAAGTATTTCACGTAGCTCAAGTTTTAAGTTTTAGTCTGATTTTGCATTTCACTGTAATTTGTGTCTGTGTGTGTGTGTGTAAAAGAGAGAACTTTATATTGAGGAGCAACTGTACATCAAGAAAACATCCCAGTCCAGTCAAGATCAAGTATATAATAAGTTCAATATTACCCCATCTGTCAGACGCTAAATTATAAATTCCTCTTTAGACCCACACAGCACAAGCAATGATGCTGAATGCAGAAAGAGCACAAGCCAGTGGGTGACAAGTCTCGTGCATCTGAGTTTTGTGCTGCCTCTATAGAAAACTAAGCCATGTGAAAGAAAATCTTGCAGCTGCAATAACTCTTTTGAATTTTATACTTAAAACAAATGTTATGGGGAGTGGAGAAAAGGAAGAGAGTGTATATGGTTAAATCCATATATGATAGTCTCACATATAAATCTATATTTTTATACTAAGAGCCTAGCAGGCTGGGTTTCTGGGGGTGGAGGGAGGTCTTCACCCTTATGAGTGGAGGTAATTCCCAATCACTTTCTCATAATATTGTTCCCCACTGTACCCTAAATCTACCTCTGACAAGTGCATGGCTGATTGTTATGCAGCCAGGAGCTTTAAACATAGACACAGACATCCCAATTCACTCTATGTCTTCCTGCTGTGTCATCTAACCCCTCTTCCCCCAATTTTGGATGAGCCTGGGGAAGATTTTATTCCCCCTAACCTGGACTCAAGTCTTTGGCTTAGAGACATTAATATTGTCATTAATTTTTATCTTGACAACTTTCATTGTACAGAAAATAACCATCCTGCCCCTGTAGTTCTCTTGAATTTAATACCTAAAACAAAAGGGGGAATTGTGGGGTGCAGAAAGGTTTTTCCACAGGTTATCACATTAGTTAGCCCATTGTGTAGCCAGCTGCTCAGTTTTCTCCCTAGGGCATCAGTCTTCTAGAGCAATCAGACAGTATTGTTTGCCCCACCATATGTGGGGCACACTTCCAGCTAATAAGGATAGTGGATTGCCTCCCTGAAGAAGAGCCCAAAGACAAGGTCAAGTCAACTCAAGGTTAGGCTGCCATCTTGAATATAGACCTTTCCATCTTGTCACATGTGTAGCTTTAGTGCGGCCACGTCCACTTCTGTGTACATCCCTGACTTATCCCCTTTCTGTTGTGCGTATGCCTATGCTACAGCCCCTTCCTGTTACATATGTGGTTACCTGTAAAGGTGGCGGAGGGCCCTTGCATGCCCCCTAAGTATACATAAGCCTTGGTTAGAAATCTATTCTTCTTCCTCCTCCACCTCCAGGCTCCTACCACCATGTGGCCCACCAAGCCGGCTGAGGTGAGCATGCTACCATAAATGTGTCTGACTCCTTCATTTTACTTTCTCTCTATATCTCCTTTCTTTTATGACTTTATTATGACTTTTATCTATTATCATCATAAAGTTTTTATGAACCCTATGATTGTTAGAGAATAGTTGAGTCTAAAGTAAAATTTGTTGTGCTTCAATTGTTTGTTCTCCTCCCATGCTGTTGGCTTCATGAAACAATAATTCCTAAGTGCCTTTAACATTATTGGAAATTTAGTGCAACCAATATTGACTTTGTGGGAGGGAAAAAGTGTTTAGCCTACACAGAATTCTATTAATATCGTCCTCTGTAAGTTGGAAATAAAACTTTATTCAGTCACTAATATATTAGGGTTTTTCTGCCCATTTTGTGAGTTATCATTAATGCAAAAACAATGTTCATAGCATCTGGTACATAGCAAATTTCTTACATTTGACAAGTTTGAGCAAAAAAAAGTAAAAAGCATATACGTATTCTTCCATATTTCTGACCCCCAAACCATTGTTTATATTTTTCAAACCATTGTTATATTTTATCTGCCTTATGCTCTCAGGTAAAAAGAGAAGTACAATTAATATTCTACAGAATTTCTCTTACTTATCCTATCTGTGACATCTGACTTGAATAACCCATTCCTTCCAAAAGTAGTCAGTTCTTCAGTTTTGTTCATTTTGCTCTAATGATCTGACTTCATGACTTTCACTCAGCTGGGGGGTCACTTCCTCTGATTAGCTTTCTCCCTGGTAATCCTCTCCTTGTTTCTTTTCTTATACTATACCTTTTCCTGCTGTTGTCTTGGAACCCGTGCTTTCAATTTTTGATCTGTGATAATGACAACCTATGCTGTCAGTTATGGGCTCAAATATGCATCTTCGCATTGGCCATCTCTACCCCAAATCTCGTCTCTTTTCTCATGCCATCAATTTCTCACCCAACATAGTTCATCAGTAAGCCCCAGTAGTAATATTGATCAGTGACTGCTTTGTTGATTCTCAGTCATCTGATTTTCATGAAGAGCAAATTCATAACGTGGCTTATATCAGCTTTAAAATTGTGCTGCTACATATTTTGTCTAGTGCAAAATAAATAATATATGAATGATGTGGGAAAAGAAAAATTGTTCAATTGGGGAAAAAAGTGATGAAAGTCATAGACATTCAAAAACAAATCAAAAGCCCAGTGTGGAATTGTCACCAAAATGCAAGTGGATAGTTGGGACTAGGTTAATGAAGGTGTCATGGAGGAAGGAAAGATTAAAAAATGATTATATTAATTGAAGTTGCTGTAGTTTTTTTTCCCCAAATGAAGCAACATGAACAGCAAAATCTTCCATGTTGTATATACTAGTACAGGTTATAAAAAAATAAGCTAAACTCTTGGGTAAAAAAGGGGCAAAAAATAATAAGTTAAAACAGAAGATAGAAATATTAAGTAGATTATAGGCTCATATATGTTAAAGCAGTTGCATGTAGAAATTTCATTCCATGAAGAAAACACTATAACATGTTTATGGTGATTAAATGGTAGGGTTATTGATTAGTTTTTTTGGTTTATTTGTTTGTTTATTTGTTGAGGTTTGAAACTTAATTTTGCATGCTTATTTTTTAATCATTTATTGGGGGATCATACAACTTTTATAAGAATCCATACATACATCCATTGTAAGCAAAGCACATTTGTACACTTGTTGCCATCATCATTCTCAAAACATTTTCTTTCTACTTAAGCCCTTGGTATTATCTCCTCACATTTTCTCCTCCTTCTCTGCTCCCCCTTCCCTCATGAACCCTTAACAATTTATAAGTTATTAGTGTTTTGTCATATCGTACACTGTCTGATGTCTCCCTTCACCCACTTCCTTGTTGTCCGTCCCTTAGGGAAGAGGTTATATGTAGATCCTTATCATTGGTTCCCCTTCCTTCCTGGCATCGCCACTCTCACCATTGGTCCTGAAGAGATCATCTGTCCTGGATTACCCATGCTTCCAGTTCTTATCTGTACCAGTGTAAATCCTTTGGTCTAACTAGATTTTTAAGGTAGAATTGTCGGGGTAGGTGGTTGGGGTGGGTGGAGCAGCGGGGACAGGGGAGGAAGCATTTAAGAACTAGAGGAAAGGAGCTGGAAGCAGTCCAAATTCCCATCAACTGATGAATGGATTAAAAAGCTATGGTACATACATACAATGGAGTACTATGCATTGCTGAATAGTAGTGAAGCACATCTCTGTATGGGAAGAACTGGAGGAAATTTTGCTAATTGAAGCTAGCCATGTGCAGAAGGACATGTACAATATGAGTCTGCTGAGGTAAGCTTAGTAATAATTTAAAGAATGTTTAAAGAATTATTATTATTAAAGAATTAATAATTATTAAAGAATAATTTAAAAAATGCAAAATGGGCACCAGGTAAAATCTACAGTATACAGAAAATCCTGTGGGAAGACCCAGGTAGTACAGCAGGGGCCAGACCAAATCCAGGGCTACATATTATAGCCAACTAGGGTGGGACGCCGGGAGGTGGGAGGTCAGATGGTATTATATAGAAGGAATGGGGTACTAACCCACCCAAGGAGACTGTATGACAAGGAGCAGTAACCTGAACGAGGGGAAGCAGGACCAGACCGGAAGATGTGTTTCCTCACTGGATGGCCCATCATGTCCCGAGGGCAGGGTTGTAGAGTCGCCGTACGGAAGATGCTTGCACCTGAGGGGTCTGCACAGGCGTCCAGCGGTATCAGGAGGCTCAAACACAGGAGGGCCGGGATGTACGTGCTCAGGGATTCATTCAGAGCCACCAAAGTGAAGATAGCCCCAATCATGAGAGCGTCAAAAGGAGGTTACTGATCAACTGCAGAATTGAGGAGGCCAGGACCAGCAGTGACCCAGCCAGTAATTCCAGCCAGCCCACAGCAGCTTGATAGCTCAAGGGATCTGGCTGGTAGCTGAACACCTTCAGCAGGAACACCTCAGCAAACTGCTCCAACAGGCCTTTCATCTGCTCCGACACCAGAGTGGCGATCTGCGCTCAGAGTTTGCTGTGAGCATGGAGAAGTTGCCGAGAAGCACGCAGAGAGTGGCAAGCAGGAACACCAAGACCACGCACACCGTCCACTCGCCCGGGGAGACTGCGGCTGCCCCCCAATTTTTTTGGGGGGTGGGGCTCAGAGGGCTGCTTACTGTCACAGAAATGGGGCAGAGGGTGGCCACTTAGGGGGAGTGCCCTCGTCCTCCCTCCTCTACACACACACACACACACACACACACACACACACACACACACACGATACTGCTGCTGTATTATATCTCCACAGGAAAAGAGCGACAAAACTTAAATCCAGTGTTCCCAGATGTGAATGCAGTGTGATGCAATGGAATGGAGGACCAGTGTAGAGGCCTGAGAGCACCACGCCAATCCCAACTACAGGAGGAGCCTCCTCTCACCCAAGGGAGTTTGCCTTGGAGGTCAGCACTGGAGCTGCAGCTTGGGAAGAGAGACATGCCTGATGAGAGTACACGAGAGCAAATAAAGGGTGAGGAAGAGAGAATGGAGTGCATCCTGGCCCACTGATCCTTCAGGACGATATTCCCACGCAGAACAGCTGATACAAATAGAGGATCATATGCCTGCCCCGATATGAAAGACAGCTACTCTCACTGACCCAAGGCCTTTCAGGGTCACCAATGGAGAAACATGGTCAGGATTATACTCTGTCTGACCCAACCACACCATGGCAGAAAACTAAGGGTTTGCGACAGAGCATGGAGCTCCAGATGGAGCACCAAGGATATCCTTTGTAGTCAGAGTGTGGTACCCCATCCCACCAGGAGTGTCAACCAGGAGACACTCCTGAAAGTCAGCGAATAGACCTTGAACCATTTGCAGGCTTTTGTATTGTTATTATCTTTGTATTTTTGCATGTAGGTGTATATGTTGGCCATTGAGGATTTTTGTTGATGTTTTCATTGTTTTATTTTTTTTTTTGGTTGTTTCATTTTGAGATGAGCTTTTTTTGTACATGTTATTTTCTCTGCAGGTCTATCTGAA
>PVJH01010109.1:0-75373 GCA_004026705.1 Nesogale talazaci | reverse complement strand
TCTATTACAAGAATAACAAGTATCATGAAATGTTGGGTTTGTGTATACCTAAGCAAAATTAAGGATGGCTACATTTTGTAAAACTTATGGTTGTGCATAAATATATACACCGAAATATTCACTAATTAATACATAAAACTGCTTCTTTGCAAACTTACCAGAAAATCTTGTCACTCTATATAATGACAGCTTATTTCTCCAGTCATAGTTTATTAATCTGAGAGTCATAATATCTAGACCCATTAGTTGAACAAGTTAGCAGAAAGAAGAAAAATATATTTTTTTATATCCAGAAAATAGAGCTTCCTCAGTGCCACCAAATTGATTGTGACCCAAAGCAACCCCGTGGGAAAGATGGAACTGCTTCTGTGGATGTCCAAGACGCTTACCTTGCTAACCAAATGCAGAACGTCCTCTCTCATCTTGGAATTGCTGGTGCTTTCAAACTGCTGACTTTGTTAGCAACCAAGAGAATAATCCATGATGCCACCAAAGCTCCTTCATAGAAGCCTAAAACGCCCCAAACACATCCACAGGCAAACTTACTTTAATCTATTGGCTATTCTCGGTTCCTGACAATGTATTCATCAACTGTGTTTTGAAACTGCATTAATTGGCAAGGGAGTAGGGTGAGGAGCAGCGCTGATCGCCCCGGGCTTTCTTATTGAAACCAATCATTTGCAATGGCCAGATGGAGCTCAAAGAATACTAAAGCTTAAGTGGATGAGTTAGAGAAGTTAACAAGTCACCACAGGCCAGGCTTCATGAAGAGAAAGAATGCAGTTATTAGTCTACATCACAGCATCTCCTCAACCAGCCACTAAATCTTTCTTTTCTCCTCCACCATCTAGTACATGTTTCTCTGGCTTCTGCCTCTGTGGTCCTGCTACTGCTCTGCCTGGTAGTCTCACGGTCTCCACAGGGTTTCTGTGCTCCACTTTAAGGTCTCCTTACATCTGCCCTTGGAATTGGATGAGCTTGTTTGTGCTGTCCCATGGTCTCCATGCCACAGGAACTGGCACCTCTGTTCTCAGCCTCCACCACTTCATACACATCTTAAGTGTGCTTTAAATCTAATGGTCCAGGGATTTCTCTCTGTTTTCCTACTTCTAAGATAGTTGTTACACATAGGCTATCAAGAATGTTGTCTTTTAGCAGGACAACAGAAACAGAAACAGACTGGTGACTTGTTCATACCCTCTCATATAGTGAAGACTCAATCCCATTGAGTTCATTATCAAAGCAGATGACAATCTCCAGAATGAGGTGATAATCATCCTTATAGAAGACAAAATATGTAATATAACACATATGGGATTATTGATAATCCAAGGACCATAATAATTGACCACATCGCACAACTTCTTCACTTTCCAGAGTCCTGAAAACTTTGATTTAGTCTGATAAGTTGCAAATTCAAAATATCAGTAATTTTTGCTTGTTTTTTTGTGGGCATCACTGCCCTCTGGTGGTCGCGGGAGCTACCCAGCGCTGCTCCTGAGAGCCACCACTGGATTTTGTACAGCTAAGCCCGTGGGCCACAGTCCTGCACTCAACCACTTACGCCACTGGGACTCAGCCCAATGTCAGCTATTCTTATAACACTTATGTAAACTACCTTTCTGGTGGAAATTTTGGTCAAGTGTTTTAGCAAAGCAGAAGATTATCTGTGAATGAGAAATTTTAATATAGACATGTTCAACTCTTAATAATAATTTTTAAAGTAAAATTAATTTCAGAAACATCACAAAGCCAAATATAGTCAATTTAGAAGCTGAAGGAAGATTATTGGGGGAATCTCAAAATTCTTTGGTTAATCTTATTTTTAGAGATTCAGATATAATATCAACCCTTCCTGTTAATAAACATCTGAAATGCATAAGTGAGTGGCTAAAGTTAAAGAAATAAGGCATAAATTAAATTAGTCCTTAAATAACTAAAATTATAACCATATTAAGAAAAAATATTTTGTGCCTTCAGAAAGTTTCCAATTATCCTGAATTTAGAGTAAGTTTCTGAGAAATATTTGAACACCATTTCCTCAAATTCACATGGCTTGATGATACCAAATAGCTCTTGTCCTAAATGCCAGACTATCAACAAGATGAATTCAAGTTCAACTCAGAAAAAAAAAAAAAAAAAGTCTTGTGATTTTAATGCCAGGAAAAGCAATGCTTTATGGCATTCTATTTAACTCTAAATCTCTCCTCACTCTACAAAAAAAGAAAAAAACTTAAAGCACTTAACATTAGCCTGACAGGTAAAATTTAGAATATATCAAGTGAATATTTGTTTATTAAATCTTTAAATATTATTCATGACATATGTCTTACAATATAATCCTTTCAACAGGGAACAAAAGCAAACACTGTTTACCAGACCTTGAAGTAAAAGCATATTAACTTTATATTATCATAAAATTCGGTAAATCAATTCAAGTTACTGAATATTTCTAGCAATTTGGATTACCTAAAGATGTCAATACTCTACTATAATTCTATTTAGCTATCAACCACAAAGCATAACTGCTGCAGAAATAAAATCCCCAACCAAACTCACTGCCATTAATCCATTGTAAACTTAGCCTCACCTGGCAGCACATGATTGAACTACCCCTGTTGAAATAAAGTTAGTTTAAATAAGTAGATTTTGTTTTCAAACTTTCACCTAATAAACATAATCAAAAATTAGTTTTTGTTTCCAAAAAATGATTGTAGCAATCTAAAAACACACTGTCAAGTTGATTTCAACCCTACAGTACACAGTGAAGCAGATTTTTGAAGTTTCGGCAATTTTGAATGTAGAGGGGAGCAGATAGCTTCATCCTCCTGAATGTGGCTAATGGGCTCAAACAGCAGACTCACGATAGCTGTCCAACTCTTGACCCATTGTGCTACCAATGTTTGTTCTACATGATCTAGAATGCTTGCCGTTTGCTCGTTTTTTCTTTTGTTTTTCGCTGAAATCAGGGGTGTCAAACTGGTGGCCCATGGGCCACATGTGACCCCCGAGGTAATTTTTTGTGGCCCGTGATGTCGTGAAAGAAAATGAATTTAGAAAAAGTTGTTATGAATAGTGCTTAGGAAAAATTGAGGCAATTCCATATACATAATTTCCTCATGATCTTTTAAGTACTGTGAGCATATATGAAGGTTGTGTTAGTCCAGGTAGACTAAAGAAACAAATTCATAGACACACATATGGATCTAAGAAAAAGGTTTATATACCATCCCAGCCCAGTCCAGTTCAAAGTCATAAGTCCAATATTAGCCCATATGCCTGATATCAGTGTATAAAGTTTCCTTCTGACTCGAGAAGTC
Organism: Nesogale talazaci; assembly: GCA_004026705.1. Taxonomy (NCBI): domain Eukaryota; kingdom Metazoa; phylum Chordata; class Mammalia; order Afrosoricida; family Tenrecidae; genus Nesogale; species Nesogale talazaci. The sequence goes on along the minus strand of PVJH01010109.1, from coordinate 72,053 downwards.
ACAGGCCTGTGGGTGCAGAATCCCGGTGCTGGCAGGGGTCTCCCCATGGCTCCTCGCTTCCAGAGCTCAGGGTCCATCAACAGCAGAAGCAGCTCATCGCTGGCAGAGGTCTCCATGTGGCCGCCCCAGCTTCAGAGTTCTGGCTCCATCAGGGCAAAGCCGTGTGGTCTCTCCGCAGACTCCTCCAGCTTCTCTTACGCTGCCATCTTGTCTTCTCCGTGATTCATCATCTCTCAGGCTAACTCCCAACAACTATGGAGATAGCTGCTCATCTCCATGAGGGAAACATTGTGAGATTTCCCAGACATATCAGGAGGAAGCCATGCCCTCACAGAGGCCCCATTGGCTACTCAATGGCTATCTTCAGATTAACAAGTTAGACTCCACCCCTACATCTCAATCATGAAATTAACATAAGCACATGACTGCCAAAAATGTGCTAACTCAATTCCACCAATATTTAAAAGCGGTATGCCTGCCACTCTCAGGGTCATGTAATGTAAGCAAATCCTGATAGCAAACAGGTTAACAAGAGCACTCTGGGTTGTGCTACTATGAGTCATACTTAGCTAACATTTTTAGAGGGAGGCCATTATGATTGTGTGTCACGTTTGTCAGTTGTCTAACATTTTGTGCTTTTTATTAGTTACTGTGTTATGTTTTTCAATCACTATATAAGAGGTAAATGAAAACTAGGAAGAGGAAAGCACTGGCAAGTATCAGGTAAAAAAAGAATAATTTTAGTTTTACAAATACATTAAATGAAATAATTGTTTAATTATACAGTGTTCTAATTATTCTATTCATATTTCTGAATCCTCATCTCAAATTATTAATTTAAAATAATTTTTAAATGTGATGGGTCCCGCATGGATCGTACCTGTTGCACGATTAGATCCTATGGTAAGACTATTGCATATGTTTCAAGATTGTGTTGTAGCACGGATAGGAACTTCCGACTATATCTGTCAATGTGTAAAGAGGGGTCCTGAGGGTGTAGCCATACCTTGGGTTACAAGGATTTTTCATTGCTGCTGTATGGGGAGGGGGCAGTTTGAGAATATGGAGTTGGACAGCCCTGGCCTAAAGAAAGTCTTCCTTGTGACTAACGGGACTCAGATCAGAGCTCTTTCTTGTCTGTGGCATCCATGAAATTCTACCAATTCATTTGTTCGTCTATAAATGGCTCAATTCATGAAAAAGAAAATGAACGTAAGAAACCAATTTCTTCCCTTTGTATTAGTCATGAGGGAAACTTTTTTTTTCTTTATCAGGACACCATTCTACTCAGCTCACTGCCACTGAGTCCATTCTGAGGCACCCTGTAGGATGAGAGTGGGACTGTCCCTTGGTGTTTCTGAGGCTGACCTCATGATGGCAGCAGAAAACCTCCTCCTTCTTCTGCTCGATGGATGGTAGGTCAACACTGCTGAGCTGGTGATGTTCAGGCCCAGACATGAAACCTACCAAACTCCTTTTATCATGACTTGGAAGAAAAGCTGAAACTTTTTCATAGATTTCAGGGGAAAAAAAGTGTTCAGTTCCCGTTTCTTTTATTTTTTTAATGAAACACTTTCTGTAACGTCTAATCTTAAATTACTTGTAAATATTTTTAAGTTAAAGGTTGTTATAAACATCAAAATGTATCAAAGTGAGTTTATTTCAGTATTTATGACATCAAATAATTCTTAAATATAAATGTATCAGAAAATGAAAATGGGGCTCCTTGAAAAAAAAGTTTTACAAATGTCTATGCTTCAGAAAGCCTTGCTACATCCAGCAAAAAGCAATCAATTTTTCTACAGTGCACATTTCAGAAGGACTACCTAATTAAACATCGTAAGAGGCAGTTTGTTTGTTGCCGAGGGTAGGAATGAGCTCAGAAAAGAAATGGAAACCAAGATGAAATGTTTCCAGGTTAAAATAGGGCCTTTGAGTCGGAATCACACACCTGCCTCAGTGTCTCCCAAACAGAATTCATTCCAAAGTTTGCCTCTTGGGCGAGGATCACACACCCAGGACATCTCTGGAGTCAGTTTAAGTGAGAGTCTGATAAAGAACTTGCCAGTTTGTTTTTTAATAATATTCCGTTACAACATGACATCCTCAAAATAGCATAAAACAGCACAAGGCAATGCGCATATATGCACAAAAATAGCTACACAATTTCAAGCTATTTCAGTTAAGTTAACCGATCTAGAAATTGCTAGCAAGTGTGTATTGCATGAGTGGAGCCATAGCCTGATCTTTAGAGGTGGCAGTCTCCTCTTATCAAGAAACAACATGCTTTTCAAAGGAAGCATGAATCTGATTCCCTTGAAAATTTCTCACAATACCTGGTGATCCCTTCCAAAACACACACACATTCAGACAGCAACAATTAACAACAATGAAGCAGTTGGCTCTGGTGCTCAGAATTTTGGTCAGAAAGCTGAGAGTCTCTGTAGCAACCTTCGCCGACGTGAGCTTGCACACAGTGACCCTGAATTCCATGAAAATAGAATTCACACCCATTAACTACTGAAATGGAGAACTGTTTTCCAGATTTTCTCTGGGTCACAAAAACCTAGGCAGACAGAACCAGCGATCCAGACCAACTTGTCTCTAAAAGAACAAACAACGGTCTGCAAAAGAAAGAAACAGAAATACAAAAATCTCTTCAACCATACAGCACAGAATTAAACAAATCTTTTCAGGGGAGAGAAAAGACTCAAGTACAAACTTTTTCTAAAAATGATCACTAGCATTCCAAATTAGCTTTACCATCTTCATTTTAAAGTATAGACTTCAAACCAGTATCACTATGAGTCCAAATGGATTTGATGACATTTAGAAACATAACAGTATCCTGATAAATATATATATATATATATATACATGTTCATCCATGTGTAGATGAAACAGACTATTTATCAAGAATGTTTAATAATTAACTTGAAATTTTGGTTATCCCCAGGATAAAGTAAAATTTCTAGCTGATAGCTGATTTTCAAGATTCTAAACTACTGCATACAGAAATAGAAAATGGTCTTATTCAGTTTCCCATTTCCAATGAGACTGCACTAAACACATAGGGACAGACTTGTGGCAGAACCAGTATTCATTTGTAGATTGGACATGAGACAAAGAAAGGAAAGCTTTAATTTTTCTGGAAGCATAGTAATTGAGAGTTGGGCTGCTAACCTCAAGGTCTGCAGTTCAAAACCATTGGCTACGTCTCAGTTGTAAGATAGGACTTTCTACTCCCCTAAAAGACACTATCTTGGAAAACCAGAGGTGTGGGGAGTTCTTCCCTGTTCTAGAGATCTCTATGAGTGGCCATCTATTCTAAGACAGTGAATATGAATTTATTATTCTAAGATAATGGCATTTTCAAATTTCAGTGAAGGTTGAGTTAAAGTTTAGAATTTTTGAGCTCATAAACTCATATTAGGGACACACTGGGGGTGAGGTGGGTGAGTTTGGTGAGGGTATTGGCAGTATGTCCCTTAGAGAAAGCATATCTGGAGTTTCAGAAGCAGCATTTCTATGCTGTCAGTCACTAGAAATTCCTTCCCCTTCCCCTACACTAACTACAACCAACCACTTGATCTTTCAACAGTTTTCAAGGTTGAGAACAGTACTACAGACTTTTCAGACTGTGACACAATATTTTATGCAGACATATTCTCAAACTGGCCCCTCCCCATACAACAACAATGAAAATCCTTATAACCCAAGGAGTAACGACACCATCAGGACCCCTCTTTACACATTTACAGATATAGTCAGAAGTTCCTATCGGTGCTACAACACAATCTTGAAACATATGCAATAGTCTTAACATAGGATCTAATTTGACTTTCTGACATGTTTATCTCCTGTTGTTTTCAAATCTACTAAGACACTATCAAAATTAATGCCTACTTTTACATATGCATGCTTATGAATTTGTTTCTCTAGACTACCCAGATTAACAAAATGGGAGAACATGCATCTTGCTTCTTTGGGGTATATACCCAACAGAAAAATTGTTGGACATTATGGTATCTATATTTCAAGTTTTTGAAGAGACACTCTATTGTTTTGCCCACACCATATATATTTACAAGCCCAACAGGAGTATGAAAGAACTGCCAACTCTCCTGACCTTCTCCAGTGTTTGTGGTTGTTTTGAATTGGGCTATTGATGTGGGTGTAAGGAGATACGCCATTATAGCAATTTTGGTTTGCATCTTCTGGATGGCACTGATCATATAAATTTTTAGCCATGTGAGTGTAACTATTGGTGAAATATTTATTTCTTTTGCCTGCTTTTTATCTTGATTATTTTCTATTTTCATCTTGACATGTTGCAGAATTCTATCAATTTTACTAATTAGTTCCTTGCTAATTCTGTCATTGCTAAAGATTTTTGCCCAGACCATGGGCTTTCTTTATCTTTGTTGATTAAATATTTGGATGAATATAAGTATCTAACTTTCTACTATGATATTTAAAAATTATTTCACGGAGGCTTGTATTTTTCTTATCATAGTCCATACATCCACCCATTGTGTCAAGCACATTTGTTACCATCATCATTCTCAAAACATTTTCTTTAATTTAGCCCTTGGAATCAACTCTTCAATTTTTCCTCCCTCCCCACCCCCTTATGGACCATTGATAATCTAAATTTCATTATTTTTTCATGTCTTATGTTGAACAATGTCTCCTTTCATTTACTCTTCTGTTGTCTGTCCCCCTGAAAGGGAGTTATATGTAGATCATTTTAATCATTTCCCCATTTCTCCATCCATCATCCCCTTAGCCTCCTGGTATCACTACTCTCATTATTGGTACTTCAGACTGTCTGGCTCATTTCTTTCTTGTGACCCTTCTGTAATGGCATGTCCAGTGGCCTACAGATGGGCTTTGGGTGTCCACTCCATGCTCCCCCTCATTCACATTGATAAGATTTTTTTTTGTTGTTCTGCGTGGTTGATGTCTGTTTCCTGATCCCATCAACACCTCATGATCACACAGGCTAGTGGGCTTCATCCATATAGGCTTTGTTGCTTCACAACTACATAGCCACTTTTTTATCTTCAAGCCCTTAAGACCCCAGATGCTATATCTTTTGATAGACAGGCATCATCAGCTTTCTTCATCACATTTGCTTATGTACCTTTTTGTCTTTAGCAATCATGTTGAGAAACAGAGTTTCATAGAATGCCAGGTTATTAGAACAAACTGCTCTTGCATTGAGGGAGTACTTGAGTAGATGCCTAATGTCTGCCTGCTACCTTAATACCTAAAATATTAATATATGTACATAGATTTATTTCTCTGTAGTTATATATAAATATATTTACAGAGGTGCATGCCTGTATTTAGACTTCTATAAATGTTTTATCTCCTAGTTCTTTCCTCTATTTACTTTTACTTTCCTCTTGTCACACTATCATGTTCAGCCTTCATTTGGGTTTCAGCAATTTGTCTCAGTTTCATTGCTCTTAGTCAAGCCCTGCCAGGCATCCCACGACCTGCTCAGCATCAATTTTAAATCACCTGTTTTATCTTGTCCCTAGATTTGTTAAGACTCAATTCGTCAAATGTGTACTTTATTTTATTTAGTAGTATGTGTAGGACCTTATATGTGTCTCTATTTTGTCATTGATGATTCTTGTACCTCTAGGGTTTAAATTTAAGTCTCTAGTTTTGAGTCTGAGTCCATTTTGAGTTTAATTGTGTGAAGGAGGAAAGGTATTCTTCTGCAGATGAAGTACCATCTGTTGAAAATGAAGACTCTAAAATATAATATTTTTGATCCTTTGTTGAAGATCAAGTTCTTATAGAGGTATGTTTATTTTTGTGTTTTGTATTCTGTTACTTGTACCAGTATCAAACTCAGTGGTTCTCAACCTGGGGGTCAAAAAACCTTTACACAGGGGTCACCTAAGATCATCAGAAAACACATATTTCTGATGGTCTCAGGAACTGCTTCTCTAGGCAACTCCAGGTAGATGCACCTGCATACAGTTATGCTTATCTGGTGAAAAATACACTCTCAGAGGCTTCACACTGATGTTGAATTTTTATGCATACTGTTGCAAAATGTAGTGATATAGTTTTACTGTTGTTACATTAAAACTATTATCTGTGCTACACCATGCTTCAAGACATTTCATTTATTTGTAATTAGAAATAAATATTTCACAATGTATAATTACATATTGTTTCATGATTCTTCACTATACTTTCCTTATGTTCAATTTGTATCTATGAAAATACATCCTGCTCTCATAACAATCAATACATCATTTATAACAAACATTTGTACAAGTGTTGCCATATTCATTTCCAAATGTTTTTCACTTGAACCCTTGATATAAGCTCCTCTCTACCCCCCTTTTCTTAAGAATCATTTTATTGGGGGCTCATACAGCTCCCATCACGATCCGTACATACATCAATTGTATGCAGGACACATTTGCACACTTATTGCCATCATCACTCTCAAAACATTCTCTCACCACTTAGGCCCCCAGTACCAGCTCCCCATATTTTTCTTGCTTCCCCCCTCTCCCTCCCCCATGAACCTTTAATAATTTACAAATTATTTTTACTTTTTTTCATTTACTATGTGGAGTAACTTACATTCTTTTTATATATTCTTGACTGTCTTAGGAGAAACTGGTATTGGATATCAACCTTTCTGCTTTTATTGATAGGATTATATGATTCTTATTCTTGTCTTGTCTATGTGATGACTATATTGCTTGCTATAATGCTAACTATCTTTGCAATAAACCTATGAATCCCATGGTGGATATTTTGGATATGTTGATGAATTATATTTGCCATATTATGTTGGAAATTTTTGTATCTTTGTTCATGAGAGATACATACCGGTCTGTAATTTTCTATCTTAGCAGGGTCTTTACCTGGCTTTAGTATAAGGGTTATGTTTGGTGCATAGAATGAGTTGGGGAGTTTATACTCTTTTTCGATGCTAGAATTTTTTAAGAATTGGTGACCCCCCCTCACTCAATAATTAGCAGAATTATCCTATGAAACTGTTTGACCATGAGCTTTTCTTGGTTGGAAATGTATTGCCAATTTTTTGTTGAATATAGATGACAGAGGCCTTAGTTTGGGTAGACTAGAGTAACAAATCCAGAGAGACTCCTCTGTGTATTGGAAAGAGTTTCATATAAAGGGTAATTGTACATGAAGAAATCATCCCAATCCAGCCCACAAGTCTGACATCAGCCCATGTGTCTGTCTGTGGTTGCTACATAATCTGGTGTCAATTTGGAATTTGAGAGGATTAAGTGTGAAAGCACAGAGTCTAGTCTGTAAATCAGGTCATAGCCAATGAGGCATTTGCATGGGCCCATGGCCTTCTCCTGAGAATTCTGGGGAATTCCTTATTTTCCTACTTGGAGGCAGGAGACACTTCCTTCTTTGTGCTCACCTCTACTGACAAGACATATGGCACTATGCTGATAGACCCCATACCCTGGGAACTTGAAAAACCACATGGAGACCCCTGACAGTGCTGGAATGTGTACACTGCACTTGAATCAAAAACTTTCTATGCACTGGCTTGTGATCGTCCTGCACTTGGCATCATTGCATGTGTTTCGTCAGTCTGAATAGGACTTTATATATTGGTATCAGACATATGGGCTAATATCAGTGTTATGGTCTTGGACTGGACTAGGTTGGGATGGTTTCTCAATGTACAATTACCCTTTTTTATAAAACTCCCTCTTATACATATGTTAGTCTCCCTGGATTCATTTCTCTAGTCTACCCAGACTAACACAGTATATTTCTAGGTACTTATTCATTTTTTATATTATTAGACTTGTTAGAATATAGTCTTTCTTTCTTGTGTATTATTATGCATTTAGGTATGTTGTGTTTTCTCCCTTTTTAACTCTAATTCTAGATACTTTTATGTTCTCTTCATTTTTCTTTAAGTTTGCCAGAATGTAGTCAATATTATTTTTTCACAGAAAAAACTTCTCGTATTATTGATTTTTCTATTTTTTTATTTTGTTTTCCAGTTCATTTATTTCTGTTCAAAATCTAATGATTTAGTTTCTCACGCTATTGCAGGATTTACCATGTTATTCTTGTTTTAGTTGTGCAGGTATTGTCTTGATGTGTTGATTTGGGGTTTTTTCTCTTTTATCAAGTGTGTACTGGGTGTAACATAAATAAGATGGAGTTGGGAGCCTGGCTACCAGGTAACGAGTACATGCAGAATTCTCGGCACTACCATAGAGGTTCCGCTGGGAAGGAGAGTGTTTATTTCCTGGCAGTGAGTAAATCATCTTGAAGGCTAACTAGACCCTTAACATGGGAAAGTAGCAGTGCCTGCTGACAGATTCCCATTTGCCATGGGTAGGAGCCACTTTGGGAAGTCCCTGGCAAGGCAGATTTTACTGGCCAATGAGGAAACCCACTCATCCAAACCTCTGACCTGAATGGCTTCAAGAGACATTCGCTCATAGAAGATCCTTTCAGCAGCTTGGTGCAATTAGTCTCCGTACAGGAGTGACACTTTTTGCCATTTTTTTCTTTTCCCTTTTTCCTTCCTTCCTGCTCTGTCCTTGGTGCCCCGGTTCCCCACATGCCTCAAATCCCCTGCAGCACTTTTAAACAATCACACTACCAAAGGAGGAGAAGTTCTCCCTCAAGAATGAGGTTTTATTTATTTTTTTACTCTTTTGCTTTTTGTACTTCTGTTCCATTTTACTGGCTTATTTCTCTTTTTAGTTCTCTCCTACTTCCTCTTCTGGTATGACCCTACCCTGCTGAGAATATATATTTACCCTGACAAAAACAAATAGAGCCATAGAGTTGAGCACACCCATTCAAACAAATCCTTTTTTTAAATGAACTTTTACCTCCAAATTCCCAGGCAAGCCCATATTGACACTGTCAGAGCAACAGAAATTCTACACCCAGATCCAAGTCACCAGTGAGTCTCTTCTGTCCTTATCTTTCATGCACATTCACTCATTATCTCATTCTTCATTCTTTTTCTTATGAAACCTGTTCATGAAAAATTGGATTTTGATTACAGATTTTAAGAAACAGTTGCTGTTTATTTTCAAAATCCCATTGGCCTGTCCAGACAGTAGTGATCATTACTATCATTGCTTCTTATATTATCCTCGCTCATGTTCTACCTCTCGTTTCTACCTTTCTTTTCCACCGCTCATGTTTATGTGTTTCTCTTCTGTTATACAACTCCGTAATTAACTAGACAAAGCCTCCATCCCTATGCAAGGCAGTGTCGTGCACACCACTAATCGCTGGACAAAGTGCTGAAAAAACAGTAGTTAATCACAAGAATCCTCTGCCCACAACATCAACACCACGAATCACTAAAAAGAAACACACAAAAATGAAAATTACCCAAACATAATGCGGTACTCTGAAAAGGGGACCCTGAAACTACCCAAAGCAGAATTCAGAAAGATTAGGTTTAGGACATCTCAAGAGATATTAAGTATACTTATGAGAACAAGGGAAGAAATCAAAACTCGTAACAACTTAAATCAAGATCCAAGGAATAGAATGGAAGAAAAAGAAAATCAAACCAGTGTCCTCAAAGACAATCACTCATGCTAGAGAACAAGAGAGAAACAATCAATGACGACAACAAAATGGAATCTGTGTCAATCCTGAATATATGTAGGAAACTATCAGGAGAAATAGCTGATGATACTGCTGTTAAAAGCAAAACAATACAAAAAGACCCACCAAAATGCTACAAGAAATCATGGAAGAAAATTTGAAATAAGAGTTTAACACTTATTAAATAGTTACTTTTAGAAATAAAATGAAGGCAGGTGCCTCGCCAGCAAACCTTGGTACTAAAATTCCACAAGTCCTTCAAATAGCTAAATAAACAAAATTTCTGGGAGCATTTAGGGTAGGAGAAGAAATTGTGAAACAGGCAGGAGTTGTGACTATCGGGTTTCTTGTTGCTAAACAGATGCAGAAAGTGGACCTTATGTCACAAGTTAGCAAACTTTCAAAGTGTCATCTGTAAGCATACTTTTGAAAGTAGCTCCATTTTTGTTTTGAACTAGTAAAACTTTAACAATCTGTCATTTTGTGTAGAACTTACTACCTCTTTTTTCGAGATAGCAGAGTGCATGAAACAGTTTCTTACATAACATTGGACATATTTTCATTATTTGGAGCCCTGGTGGCATCAAGCTCCCGGGATCTTATAGGGTCATGCATTGTGCTGCTCACTGTACGATTGGCAGTGATAGACCAGCAGGAACTCTGAGGGACAAAGATGGAGCGTTCTCCTCTTGTAACTAGTTAAAGTCTCAGAAACCCACAGCACAGCTCTCACCGTGCGTCAGGATTGACTCCATGTGTGGAAGCCATGTAATCTTGTTTCAATTTAAGGATTGGGAGTGTAAGGGTGCAGGCTGGCCTGTCAATCTGGAGATGGAAAGTAAGACCTCTGTGTGGGCATGACTTTCTCCTGAGAATTCTGGGAAATCCCGCCATGTTTCCCCCTTGGAGGTGACACAGTCAGTCAGTTCCTTGGGGATGCTCTACTGACAGGCTACAAAGCTGACTTCCTGTGAGACGTTGAAGCTGATGAGACACATGACAGCATGCTGAGAGACGCTGAGCCCTGCAAACTGGAGGAGCCATGGTGAGACCCTTGCCAGTGCTGAGATGTTTCTATTGCCAATGGAAACTGCACCCACTGCACCCACTGGTCTGTGCTTGTCTTGGTGTCATTGCATGTGCTTAGTGAGTCAGAAGGAGACTTTATAGACTGGTATCAGACATATGGGCTAATACCAGACTTATGACCTTGGACTGGACTGGATTGGGATGCTTTCTCAATGTTCCATTCCTCTTGTATATAAACCTTTCCCTTATATCCATATGTGTTTTTATGAATATGTTTCTCTAGTCTACCTGGACTAACACCCCATGCTAGTGAATTTCTCATTGAGGTATTTCTAATAGCCCACTGAGAAGATAATCTTGAAATTGTTACCTGGTAGCCACATCTGCAGCACTGTGTTATACAACACTTGTGTTTTAAAACACTCCAGCAGGAGTTGTTCCATGGTTTTGTTAGTTGATTTGTTCCCCAGTACACTCTGTGAAACACTTAATTGGTCTATGGAATTGGTCTATGGTGTTTTTTGTTGCTATCATGGAGGGACCTATGACCTTTTCCTTGTTTACAACCCCTGTGGTTAGCTAGTGCTGCTGTAACTCAAATACTTCTAGTAATTGGCTTTACAGAACAAAAAATATTGTCTCGTGGTTCTGAGGCACAGACTTCCAACTATGGCCCCAGCCTTTTGAGTAGGAGGCATTGCTTGGTTACTAGATGGCTCATATGATATTTGTCTTTTCCGGTTTCAGTATGCCTCTGTATCCAATCTGCTTTTGTTATAAGTCTTGAAGTGATTAGCTTTAGACTACATAGTACACTTGTATAATCTCCAAAACATAACAATTTCCACTCTGGATCACATTCATAAGTGTGGGCTTTATGGGGACACAAAGATATCAAGCTCAATTTCACTGGCGTTGAGACCACTCTGCCTACAGTGATCTTATAGCTACACCGCAATCTTCATTGTTTCTTACAGCACCCTTGGACTTTAATCCCTTATATTGCAAGTACAGTCATTTCAATATCACTAATATTTTACATATCATTTATTGCATGAACTCTTCTGACTCTAGCCTAACCCAATGGAACCTCCCTATCCATTGATAATACTGAAAATACGTTGAATGATAAGCAAAATTTTACTTTTACTTGATATCACGGATGTATTTCTTAGATTGAGCATTCTGTGGATCTTCTTTTGGTGGAATAGACACAAATATGAACCTCTTCCAGTCAGTTGGTAATTAGCTGCCTACCAAATTTCCTGGAATTGGCAAGTGAGTGCTTCCAGTGCTTTTTTCGCCTGTTGGATATTTCAATTGATATTTCATCAATTCCTGGAGGGTCATTTTTTTTCATTGCAACTTGACTTCTTTTTTCAGCACCATTGGTTCTTTCTCATATGATGCATCCTAAATTAGCAGAAAACTGAGTAGTTGGGTTTTTTTGGTACCATAACTGTGTATTCTTCCCATCATCTTTTGATACTTCCTGCATTGTTTACTATTCTGCCCAGAGTCATGCAGTATTTTAATTAGATGCTTGATTTTTTTCTTGAATTCTTGCCATGTGAAATATTATGAATGTGTTCTTCCCTTTTGGCTCTATACCTCCAGATATTTGCACATTTCATTATAATAGTTGGCTTTCTCTTAGCAAGACAACCTTTGAACTTTTCTTGGCAGCTCTTTGACTTCATAATTTTTCATTTGCTTTAGTTACTCTGATTAATATCAGTGGTTGGTATTAGCTAAAGTTGACATGATAGCAGTAGGTTCTTTGCAGATTTGTCCAAGGCAATATGTTCTTTTACATTTTACTGATGCTTCTATGAACATTGCTTGCAGATCTAAAAAAATATATAACAACATAAATGTATTCTCTGTTTATGATGTTGTCTGGCTCAGTTGTAGGGATTCAAGTAGTCTTTACATTGCACTCTTCATATTTAATTTGCAAATGTTTCAAGTATGCTTTGTTCTCAGCAAACAAGTTTGTACCATTGACACATTGTAGATTGTTAAAAAGTCTTCTCCAATTCTGATATCTCAATCTTCATATAGTCTAGCTCAAGGAATATTTTCTTAGTGTACATACTAAATAAGCATAATGAAAAGATCAACATGTACCTTCTCTGATTTTAAAAAAATATTAATTATCTTCAGAAATATTTTACTTGCATGTGACATCAGTCTCCATATTCTGCTGGAATAAGCAGAAATACAGATATTTTCCAGTCATTTGTCCAAGAAGCTGATTTTCAAACTTCTTGGCATAGACAAATGATTGCTTTCAGAGCTTCACTAATTTGTTGAACATTTTTTATTTTTATTGCATTAATTTCTATACACTTGTTTTTGGCTAAAGCTTTCAGTGAACCTTGGACCACTTCCTTCAATATCATTGCTTTTATCTTACACTTTCTTTTGTGTTTTTTTTTTGTAGGGGGTTTGCCTTTACAAAGAGATGCTTATTTAACATAGTTAAGGGGAGTTCATTTGGATAAATGTAAATTAAGTTCTCAGTTGAGCATCTGTAGTGGGTAAGAGTAGTCTCTTGACCATCTGGAGTGCTGGTATTCTTTGGAGATCACTGGGAGTCTCCATATCCACATTTCACTGATTCTAGAAGGATTCCCAGATAGAGGGACTGTGGGTCTTGAAAACATGCTCTGCTCTGCCTGTCATTTCCTGAGGGTACTCAGCATCTCTCTTTGTCTGCTGGTCTCTCTGTTCATGTCTTTAGAAGGGAAATGTGAAGTCGGCAAGGGTGAACTGGGGTGGTGCTGCTCATGTCAGATCCATCCTGTGATCTTCACCTCCAAATGGCCACATTATCATAGCAAAGGTAAGTCATCCTCATGACCCTAGTCCCAAACTATCGCATATACATCTGAAACATGTATATTTGACAAATGGGGTAGAAACTCAGAATCAGAGGTGAGGATTGAGAAAACATGGTATGGACGGTGAGCTGTCTATGTGCGTGATGATTGCATCCCAATCTCTGTCAAGGCTCCTGTCAGCAAAAGTTACAAAGAGAGGCTTGTGGGCTTGCAGGGTCACCCTGAGTGCCTGCATTACCTCCACAAGAGTATCCTGGCACAGAGAAGCTTGGAAATTCTCATAGTGATCCTGAGGTTCAGGGAGCTCCAAAAGGGAGAGCTTTCACAGTGAAAAGGTGTAACAAAGGCCCTGCAGGACAGCCATGGACACAGGGTTTCCACCCAACACCAAGGTGCTGAGCAGGGAAAAGTGGTCCAGGACAGGCTGCAAGGCATTGAGCTTAGAGTCATTGATTTCACAGTCAGCTAAGTTCAGGTAGGTTAGGGTGTCTGAGACCCTCTCTAGCAGACTTGAAAGGAATCCAAGGCTATAAAACCCACACTGAACACACCACTCAGATCTAGGTGGCTGATGCAGGGACACAAGCATAAACTTCTCACGTCAGCATCGAATGGCACACAGTACGATAAGGTGAGGGACTAAGGGCATTGGCAAACCATTCAACAACTGGTAGAGTTATTCATCCAGGGATAAGACATATTCCAGGACAAGGTGCTGGAGCTGATGCAGACTGAGGTTATAGGTCAGTTTTGAAATTAGCTCTGCACCTTATTCACGCAATATTATATGGCAATATCCAAGATTATTCCAAATGAGATGGAGTGTGCTGAGCTACCCCAGCTGGTTCAGGTAAAGAAGAAAACAGTTGAGGGTGTGTAGGTTCCATTTGTAGTGCAATATCACCCCTGGACAGAGTCCACCTCCATCACATTCAGGAGCTACTTGATAATGGAAAGTTCTGGTAAACCTACAAATTCGAGCTTCTTAAAGCACAGGGGTGGCAGGTCCTTTCCTTGAGGGACTCTTTCAATGAGACAGGTGAGCAATCGATCTGGGCCTGTTTGAAGAAAACTGTGAGCAACACTATGGAGGTCAAAGGCTGAGGCTTCTCCCTGCTCAAAAATCCTTCTCTTCATGACATTTAGTTATTGGTTGAGTGTTCACTGAATCATCTGATGAGGGCACAGAGGCAGTGGATTGAGTTCCAGAAGTTGGTGTCAGTGTTCATGTCTACATCTTGCACTCTCAGTTTGCATCTTCTTGGTGGAATCTTTTGGGTCTGCAGCATATCAAAACCATCCAGGACAGTTTTTATGATGTCCTGGTGAGACTGCCAAGACACTGTGAGAGCCCCTAGTGGAAACCAGATGAAAGGCTAAAACCCTACCATGGTGTTCACTGTTTCTCTATGTCCCCCAAGGGGGCGAGAAGAGTTCTGTGGACAGTCACTCCAGAGAAGCAAGGGCTAGGGCCCCATTCTGCAACACACTCTGGATGGCAAGATCCAGGACCTTGGGCGGGGGTGGGGGGGGGGCGGTTCCTGCTGCTCCTGCAGAACAATCAGCTTCAATGAGAGTCCTGAAAGACTTAGATGAACTTTTGATAGTTGAATATAACCAGCTGTTTCAGTACAGTGACTGTATATAATGTCCATGCTCTTTTCATTCTTCCTGCATTTTAAAGTATTTTCCCTATAAAATCCTTCAATATTTCAACTCAAGGCTTGAATTTTCTCTTCAGTTCTTTCAGCTTGTGATATGCTGAAAGTGTTCTTATTTTTAGCATTCAAATTACAAGTCTCTGTTTTGGCTACATTCCTTCAATAGCTAGCTCCAGAGTCTTATCTGATAACTACTTTGATCTTCTCATTCTTATTTTTAAAATGACTTTTTGTTTTCTTCAATATATAATATTCTTGATGTCACCTTACAACTTAATTTGTCCTTTTTTTTTGGTGTCACTGCCCTCTGGTGGGACTGGGAGCCTAGCCTTGCTCCTGGAGAGCTGCTGCTGGATTTGAACTGCCAACCCAGTGGGTTGCAGTCCTGCACACAATCACTACATCACCGGGACTCAGCCCTAGTATTCCATGTGTCAATCTCTTCATGGAATGCTAAGTTCAGATGAGGTATTTTCAAGGTTATATTTTAGTTGGTATGGACTGAATTCAATTTTATTCAGTATCACTCTGTACTTAAATTGATGTTCTATTACAATATCAACTCTTGATCTTGTGTTGGCTGATCACATCAAGTTTCTCTTGTATTTATTTCCACAGGTGTGATTTTATTCCTCTGTACATCATTTGCTGAGGTCTGCCTATATACTTACCATTAATGTTGTTCAAAGGTATTTAAAATGAAAATACCCATGGTCTTACACAATTATACTAGGTGAATACTAGGTTTTCTTCTATTATCATGGTCATATTTCCAGTTACTATTTTTCCCTTTGTTTCTAACTTTCACATCCCAATCCCCAATCTTTATCAAAGCATCTTGATGACATGTTTTATCACATTCATAAAAGAAGTTAGTAGTGTCCTTCAATTTCTTCATCACTAGATTATATTTATGGTGCATAAATTTGAATAATAGCTGCATTAACTAGGCATCCTTATAGGTGTTTAGATAATACCCTATCACAGAAAGCAATAAACTTCAAGATAGGTCTTAGAATGCTCTTTTGAATGATAATTGCCATGTCATTTCTCTTGATTTGTTATTATTAACATAGTAAACACCTTGTTTACTCTTGTTTCATTTGTGTCTATAATTGTATCTTCATTAGATCCATTTCATATTTGAGGACTTAACAATTTTCTTAACTCATATTTAGTTCAATAGACATTCTGATTATTAATATGTTGTAATAGGTAGGGTTATTGTTCCAATCTGGCCATTGAACACTTGTGGAGTTAATTGAAGAGTGAAGAGATGAATGATTCAACTAGCCTTGCCTTTCATTTCTCTTGCTCTTTGATATCACACCAGTGTGAAGCTGCCTCCTTAGTTGATTCTCTGCCTCAATCTGTGAACTACACTCTCTGTGGGACACTGACCCCTGGACTATGTTGCTGTAGTTTGAGGTTCCTTCAAGACCTGCTTTTCCATGCTACTGGAATATACATTGCTTGAACTGGGGACTGTTGGACTGTATCATCTGGCTGATTGTTCTTGACCTACCCTGCTATTTGCTGCCTATGGTTAGGTTGCCTGAATTTCTCTACAGAAGACTCAGCTGCCTGCTTTCTTGACTTGCACCTTGCAGCCCTCAAGACTTGACGGACAGTCAATGTATATTAGCTGCCTCACAAAAGGGAGTTGCACTGAGTCATTTGTACTGCTTTATAGACTATTTAGCTGTTTATGTCTTTTGTTGTATCTATCAATATAAATAAATAAATATATATATGAAATTCATAAGTGTCCTGGTTTTGTTTCTCTAGAGAACCATGTATAACATATATGTTTACAGTCAATTCCTCTCATTTTGAGTCACGGATTATAATAAAGTGAAAGTCCTGAAAGCTCTACTCAATTTATATCATTAAGGTCTCTTCTCCCTTGAGGAGGCACTTCTTTCCCAGTAGTATTTTGAGTAACTTATGAGGCATGTCTCTCCCATGGTCTCGGGCAATATTCTGCTCCTATCCAAATGGTTTGCACTGTTTAACACCCAGAGAAGTGGAATAACTTTTTTTCCCTACCTGTGCTTACAATATATTATTCATCACACTCACTGCTCACTTGCTGCATGTGCATATTTCAAATAGTAAAAAAGGCTTTCAGCCTTTTACAAAACAAACTCGTGGACCGCCACTGAGTAAATTCTGCCTTATGGAAACATTATGAAAAATAATATAATTGCTCCTTAGGGTTTATGAGACTATAAATATTTTTGGCCCAGGCAGCCTTATCTCTATCTCTTTTGGAAAAGCTAGTTAAGTACTAACTGTCAAACTTGTGATTAGCAGAAAAAAGTTAACCTATTATTTTACCATAGTTGTTTCTTATATTAAACTCTGGCTAGATAACAACTAAACTCAACTGTTTCAATTGACCTACGATGCCCACTGAAGGCATACTGAGGGAGTCATGCATCAATAACCAGGGATTTCCTAAGTTGGAGATAGTTCTGTTCTTAAGATTTACTCTCATGGCTGAGCCCCAGTGGCGTAGTGGTTGAGTGTGGGACTGAAGCTCCACTTCAGTGGGGTTTGCTTCGTGGTTCAAATCCAGTAGCAGCAAGGCTGGGCCTCCCACTCCCACCAGAGGGCAGTGATGCCCCCCCAAAAAAAACAAAACAAAACAAAACAAAAAACACAGCAAAAAAAGGATCTACTCTCTCCACGCAGACTCTGACCACGTGTTCTGTAATGGTGAAGGCAGACAGCTATAAATTGATGTCATACAAACAGGGCTCTGGTTGAGAGACTGTAGCCTATGGTCTTTACAATCTGTTTTTCATAGTTTAAAAGCTCTGTTCCAAGATTCTCAATGTGCCATACCTGAGTAAAACATCTGACATACGAATCTGGAAGGTAGAGTGAGAATGTCCCAAAATTTGTTGTCTAAAGTGGACCTGATCTCTCATCGGTCTGGACAGAAGAAGAAATACTGGTAATCTCTCCTTTCTGATGAACTCATTTATCCCAACTGGGCTTTGAAGGGATTTAAACCATATAATTTTGACTGCACCTGCCTTAGTTGATCTACGTTTATTTCAAGCTAGGAGAGGAAAGTGGTTCATGACTCAATAGTCACAAAATTTCATTTATTTTGGAAGATTTATTGCATTTTTATAATAAATATTTCTAAATAAGCTTTATGTTCTCATGAATATCCCCAAAGAATCATTAGGTTTCTATGATTATTTGTAAATTATATAACTTTCATTTGTTTCACTGGAAAAGAGTGAGAAAACCTCGTGTCAGCATGGAGAAGTGTTTCTCCAGGGTGACCATAGATTTTCTTTCTTTTAAGACACCCTCCTAAGCTCTGTGGAGGAGTCAGCACAATCACTTCTAATCACTTAGCACAAATGCACACCAATTTTACAGATAAATGCATAGTCTTACAGGTGTACATAAATAATAAATGTTAGTGCCAGAATTTAAATTCAGGTTCGCCTTACTACTGAGCTGATAATTTTTGGTACTACATTAATATCTGAAGATAAAAACTGTGTCCAGGGAGAATACTTCCTGCTAGTCTCCAAAACATTGACCTCAAAAGAGAAGATTCATGATATAAAGGCTTATTGTTGTTGTTGTTGTTTTTTACTAAGATAATCACTAGGCAGAAAAAGCTGAAAGTGATTTTGGTATTTTACCAAGAAAACTCAGCACACT
Source organism: Nesogale talazaci (assembly GCA_004026705.1). Classification (NCBI taxonomy): domain Eukaryota; kingdom Metazoa; phylum Chordata; class Mammalia; order Afrosoricida; family Tenrecidae; genus Nesogale; species Nesogale talazaci. The sequence goes on along the minus strand of PVJH01010109.1, from coordinate 53,206 downwards.
CTTAGACTTTTGCCAAGGCTGCCTGCTTCTAGAAATTGCTTTGGGCTTACTGAGGTGGAATAAAAAAATATGCAAAGCCATGTAAGTGATTGTATAACAATGTTCAAATTCAGGAAAGCACTTCAAATTGCCAAGCAGCCTGAAAATGACTGGGTATATTTTAATATGTTCAGTAGGAAACTTTAATTCAGCTAAAATATTCACTGGAAATAGAGTACTTAAATCCATCAACTCATTATTATTTGCTAATTAAAAAATAAACAAACAAAAAAAAAAACCGCTGTCACCAAGTCATTGCTGAGTCATTGCCAGCCCTGTTGGTTTTCAAGATTGTAAATGTTTATGAGAGTAAAAGGCCTAATCTTCCTCCTGCAGAGATGCTATTGCTTTCAAACTGCAGACTATGTAGATCATCGTCCCATGGAGAACCGCTAATGTGAGCCACAATTCACTATGTTTTAACAATTATGATGTAGTCATCATCAATGAGATTGAAAATGATGTAATCACTGCCAGAGATCTGCTATGACTAGTCAATTTATTGAAAGAGAATTTTTATGACAGGTGTCACCTGCTTCATGTGTACATCCTTACAAGGAGTTTATGTACTTTATCCTGGATTTCCAGGGTCTGGACCTTGCCAAGCAATTTTCCACATCACCTATTAATCCTGGAATTTATCTGCAGCATGTCATTTTCCTTGCTGACTTAGATTCATTTATCTTTGATGCTAGCAGCCTGCTATCTTATCTACCAATCTTTATTTTTGTAATACCTCATTATGGGTTCTTATATCTCTTACCACAATCCATGCATACATCCAGTGTGCACATATGCCACCATCATCATTTTCAAAACATTCCTTCCCAATTGAGCCCTGGTGTCAGTTCCCCATTTCTGCCCCTTCCCTCCCACTACCAACTTCCCCATGAATCCTTGATAAGTTATAGATTATTATTTTCATATTTTATATCATAGTTCCTCATCCCTCACCCACTCTTCCATTATTTGTCCCCGTGGGAGGGGGTTCTAGTTGATTCTTATGATCAATGTCTCCTTTCTCCCTCCATCCTCCCCTAATCCTCCTGGTATCTCTACTCTCCTTCTTGGCCCTGAGGGGTTCATCTATTATGGATTCCCTGTAATGGGGGACTCTTATCTGTAACAGTGTGATTGTTGTGGTCTAATTCAATTTGTAAGGTAGAATTGAGGTCATGATAGTGGGGTGAAGGAAGCACCAAGGAACTAGAGGACATTGTGTGCTTCGTTGGTGCTGTACCGCACCCTGACTGGATCACCTCTTCCCTATGACCCCTCTCTGAGGGGATGCCCAATTTTCCATAGATTGGCATTGGGTCTCCACTTCATACCCTCCACCAACCACTCCCACCCCCCCCCCATTCACTTTAGGTATGAGTTTGTTATGGGTTTTAGATGCCTGATAAGTGATCCCATTAATACCTCATGATCACATGTGGTTTCTTCCATGTGGACTTTGTGGATTGTAAGCTAGATGCCTGCTTGTTTATTTTTCAACTGTTTAAGACCCAGATGCTATATCTTTTGAGAGCTGAGCACCATCAGCTTTCGTCACCACATTTGCTTATGTACCCATTTTGTCCACAACAATAGTGTAGGGAAAGTGAGCATCCCAGAATGCTGGATTGTTAGAACAAAGTATTCTTGTGTTGAGGGAGTGCTTGAATTGAGATCCAATGTCCATCTGCAACCTTAATTTTTCACATATAGATATGAGTACATAGATCTTTTCCCCTTGTTAGATGTATATATTTACACATGTACACACCTGTATTTAGGCCCCTATAAATATTATTTGTTTCCTGGTTCTTTCCTCTATTTCCTTTTTACTTCCTTTTGTTCCTCCATCATGTCCAGCCTCCATTCAGGTGTAGTAATTTTTGTTGCTATATTGACCTTGATTAAGCTCCACTTGGCATACTTCGACCTTCCTTCCATCGATAGTAGTTCACTTGTTGTTCCCTTACTTCTGGGTTGGTTCTACCTGCCTTCCTTTTTCTCATCTCCCCTTCCTCCCTGGAACCATTTATCCTGCCTATCTTATCTAGATAGATATGCAAATACAGTAATAAGTGCATAAATCAGGCAAATACAAATAAAATAACAAAAGAAGTCAAAACCAATAAAACAATGACAACAACAAAAAACCAGATGACAATAACAAAAAGATAGACACTGGCAAAAAATGAAACAGCCTAGAAAGAGTTCAAGGTCTGTTTGCTGGCCTTTATTAGTGTTTTCCAGTTGAGACTGATGGGGTGGCACACTGTGACTCCAAAATCCATTTTTAGTATTTCCTGGGGTGTTCATCACTCTCCTCCCCCTACTGCTCTGCTGCATGCCCTCAGTGCCTCAGCCCAGCATGATGGGACCAGACCATGCACTATTCGCACACTGCGCATCCAGTGTTGTCCCCTGCAGAGCCATGGTTCAATAAGGGACACCGTGTCCCATGGTGGGACTGGTCCTGTGGTCCTCCCTATGTGCTGTCTGCTCCAAGCTGGAACATTGCCCTTGGGATTTGTAAGGCCAGTATGTCCTCTCCTCCCTCTTCATCCCTTTACATTGATCTTGTGTGCTCTCATCTGACCCGCTCCTTTCCTGAAGCGGAAGCCCCAGTGCCATCCTCTGAAGTGAACTCTTCCAAGGAGGTGGGGTACCCATTCTTTTTTTTTTTTTTTGTCATTTTATTGGTGGTCCATGCAATGCTTATCAACTACATACATACATGGTGTTAAGCACCTTCATACACCTACTCACTAATCATTCTCAAAACATTTGCTTTCTACTTGAGCCCTTGACATCACCCCTTCATCTTTTTCCCTCCCTTCTTGCTTTCTCCTCCCTCATGAACCCTTGATAACTTATAAATTATTATCATTTTGTCACATTTTACACTGCCAGACTTCTGCCTGGCACTCTTCACCCACTCTTCTGCTGACCTTCCTCCAGATAAGAGGTTAAATGTAGATTCCTCTAATCGACTCCCCCTTTCTACACCACCTTCCCTCTGTTCTCCCAGTAGTTCCACTCTCACGACTGGTCCGGAGGGTTTCATCTGTCCTGGACTCTTTGTACTTCAAGTTCCCATCTGTCCAAGTGTGCCTCTTCCAGTGTAGCTGGATTTGTAAGGTAGAATTGGGAACATGAGTGCTGGGAGGAGGAAGCATTTAAGAATTAGAGGAAAGTTGTATGTTTCATCATTGCTTCCCTGCACCCTGACTGGTTCATCTCCTCCCCACCACCCTTCTGTAAGTGGATGTCCAATTGCCCACAGATGGGCTTTGGGTCCCCACTCTGCACTATCCCTCATTCACAATGATGTGATTCTTCTTCCTTCAGGCTTGATACCTGCTCTCTTCGACCCTTCGTTATCACACAAGCTGGTCTGCCTCTTCCATGTGGGCATTGCTGCCTCTTCACTACATGTCCACTTGTTTACCTTCAAGCCTTCCAGATCCCAGATGTTTTGTTTCTTGGTAGCTGGGCATGATCATATTTCTTCATCCTCTTGTTCATGGCCCCACCTGTCCTCAGCTATCATATCAGAAAAGTGAGAACACAGTGATATGTTTTTTTTTTCCTGTTTCATGCCTGAGACCTGATCCCTTCAATACCTGGTGACAACACTGGCTGCTGTGCTTCTTCCCCATCTGTATGGTTACTTCTCAATTAGATGGATGTTGTTTATCTTTAAGCCTTCAAGACTCCAAATGCTATTATCTTTTGATAGCTGGGTGCCATCAGCTTTCTTCACCACATTTGCTTATGCACCCATTTGTCTTCAGTGATCATATTGAGCAGGTGAGCATCATGGAATACCAGTTTAATAGAACAAAGTACTCTTGCATTGAGGGAGTTCTTGAGTGGAGGCCCAAGGTCAATCTGCAACTTTAATTCTCAACATGTAGCTATGAGTATGCAGTTCTTTTCCCCTTGTTAGATGTACATATCTACATATGTACACATCTGTCTTTAGGCCTCTATAAATGCCCTGTACCTACTAGTTATTTCTTCTATTTTCCTTTACTTTCCTCTTGTCCCACTATTATGCTCAGCCTTCATTTGGGTTTCAGTACTTCTTCTCAGTTACATTACTCTTGCACAGGCCCTACCATGGGTTCCACACCCTCCTTGCCACCGATTCTGGAAAACTTGTGGTTTCCCCATTCCTGAGCCTGTCCATACCACTTGCTTCCTTCCTCCCTGCCCCATGTCCCCCAGGAACCATCAGTCTCATCATTCTCTCCTCCTGACTATCCATCTCAGTATACTCCCTTCTTGATTCACTCCATTTTGGAGGTTCAGACTGCATTGCTTCTCTGCCATGTGATCCTGAAATATCCTTTGCTGCTGTCTGCTTCAGAAGGAGACAGCATGACACATCTTGTAGTCCTTTGCTCAGTTCCCTGTGTGTACCATTCGCTCCTCACAGGGACGCCATCTTCTGAGCTTCATGGTCCAGCATGGAGACCATTCTGGTTTTATTTCTTTCTTCCACACCCCCCAAGCCTCCATGTGTGTGGCATGCTGGTCCCTCCCCCACAAACCTGCTCTCTGCCACATCCACTTCCAGGGAGGGGGTCGGTCTGGCTCTGGCTGGGGCTAGCCCTGTAGCCCTCTCTTTTCACGCATCCTTCCATGTAGCCATGCTGTCCTCATGGCTTGGTACTTCCTAGAAGGGTCTGGATGATCACTCAAGTTTCTGTGGAGACAAGACCAGTACTCTCCCCTCCCCCCAAAGGCTTAGTGAATGGCTCCCCCCACTATCCTTTCACTTTCAACCCTCTTTTTCTCCTTCGCACTTCCATCCTCCCATTACTGTTGGACCAACATGTACCTCCATGGGTTTGGTCCGACCTCCTCCCACTACCCTATATCTCAACCCAAATGTTATGCTATAGAGGAATCTGAAATTGACAAATGGGATTTTCTAGAAATAGAACACCTGTGTGCACCAAAAGATTTTACCAAGGGGGTAACAAGGCCATCTACAGACTAGAAGAGCATTTTTAGCAATGACAAATACAGCAGACAGACAAAGGGCCAGTGCTTCCTGTCAGTTACATTACCCTTGTACTGGTCCTTCCAGGGGTAAGGGTAGACAAATCTATACCTACCACTCTGATTACACTTACCACAGGGGACTCATATTGTACTTCTCTTTTTGTGATTGGCTGACTTTGCTTAGCAAAAGTTCCTTCAACTCTTCCCATGAAAATATGTGTTACATGTGCTCATCAATGTTTTTAAGTGATGCATAGTACTGCATTGTGTCTATGTTCCAGAGTTTACTGATACACTATCTATTCATGGAAATTTAGATCATTTCCAACTCTTTGAGATGGTAAATTGTGCTGCAATAAACATTGGAATGCATACAACTGGTCATGGCTTATTTCTTACCTCTTCTGGGTATATAACCAGTAGAGGGATAGGTGGGTCATAAGGTATCTCAATTGCTATCTTCTTTACGTATTGCCAGGCTACTTTCCATAGCGACTGTTTATATCTACAGTACCACCAGCAATGTAGGAGGGTTCCTATTTCGCGACATCACCTCCAACATTTGTTGTTCTGATTTTCTCATTTGACCTAGCCTCAAAACTGTTAGATGATATCTGATGGTTGCTTTGATCTGCATTTCTCTGATGACTAATGATCAGGAACATTTTCTCATATGTCTATTGACCCTATGGGTCTCATCCCTAGTGAAACTTTTTTTCAGTTCTTTTTGCCACTTCTTCAAAGGGTTAAATACTTTCCTCTTTTTGCAGGCAAGTAAGATATAGCAGATTTTCATAAGCCCTTTCCTAAAAGTTCTTTCCCAGTCTGTAGATTGCCTTGTTACCCTCTCGGTACAGTCTTTTGAGGCACACAGGTGTTCTATTCTTAGAAAATTCCATTTGTCCATTTCAGATTACCCTGCATGTGTACCCAGTCCTATTGCAGTTAGCCTTTGTATTCCCTGGGCCAAGGTTCTTAGGCTTGTCCAAATTCCTTCACTAATGGTCCTGATGGTTTGGGGATTTACGTATAGGTTTGTGATCCACATTGAGTTTGTTCTTGTGCATGGGTTGAGGTAGATATCCTGTTACATTTTTCTACATGTGGATTTCCATTGTTTTCAGCACCACTTGTTAAATAGGGCATCGTCCACCCACTTGATGCTGGAAGTCCTAGGTAATATCATAAGACAACTGAAAGACACCAAAAGTGTACAACTGGGAGAGGAGGAGGTGAAATCATCATTATTCACAGATGAAATGATTCTATACATAGAAAATTCCAAAAGCTCCACAACTGGAGTACTAACAACGATAGAGGAGTAGGATAGAGGATACAAGATTAACAAATAGAAGTTGATTGGTTTGCTTTAAACATCCAACAAGACCATGGAAGAAGAGATCAGGGACACAGTACTATTCAAAATAGCTAAGAGTAAACAGAAATAGCTAGGGATATATCTAACCAAGAAAGAAAGAAAGAGAGAGAGAGGGAGAGAGAGAGAAAGAGAGAGAGAGAAAGAAAGAAAGAAAGAAAAGAAAGAAAGAAAGAAAAGACCTATACAAGGAAAAATACCAGACCCTATTACAGAAATCCAAAAGCAACCTCCACAAATGGAGGAATATCCCATGCTCATGGATTGGAAGACTCAATATAGTAAATATGTCTGTCCTACCCAGGGCACTCAGTAAGTTTAATGCTATCCCAATTCAAATATCAACAAACTTTTTCAGAGAATTGGAAAAACTGACCACCAATTTCATGTGGAGAGGGAAAAAGCCCAGCATTAGCAGAGATCTCCTCAAAGACATAGTCAAAGGCTCACTTAAACTAAGTTTCACACCTACTACAAAGTTACAGTGGTCAAAAGAGTGTGGTACTGGCATACTGACAGATAAACAGACCCACGGAAAAAAATAGAAAACCCAGAAATAAAACCATTAGCATATTGATGATTGATTTTTGACAAGAGGTGTTCATTATTGACCTCATTAGCCACTGGAGTTATTTGAGTCATGAGAAACCACCAACTGGGCCCAGCATCTTCTCCCTGGACTAGGAATTTGCAAATCTTACCACTGTGTGAGCAATTTCTTTGAGATAAAATTCTCTGTGTATGTACTTTTGATGGAAACTTTACTGCTTTTCCTTCTCTAGAAAATTCAGCTGATATTTTATCAAAATTTATCAAATGATAATCAAGAAATGGAGGAGAATTTTCAAAAATTAATAAGCCCTTAAGAAATGAAAGTGTACAGATTAGGGTGTATAATCTTCCATACTAAATGGAGAAAAATAAGAATGCAAACATTTTATGACTTAGGTCTCACAACCTGCCAACCTAACTCTGGTAACTGAGTTGAAATATTATAGTCTATACAATATTAATATTTTCAATGGTTCAGTCATGGTTTCATTTATTTTATTTCAAGCAACTTTGAATTCCTCATAAGTTAATACTTGCAATGAGACTATTTTCTAAGAATTTCCTCAAAACATCTCTTAAAACACCAGTTACTCATGGTTCGACTCCTTTATTTTTGGACTGCAAACATACAAATAAATATGAAGAAGATTTTAGCCTAAAACATATTTAATTGATTATGTCAACAGAAAATATTTTTTTAGCCTTGCATCTGTGACAATTCATTTTAGCATTTTAATAACAGACAACTACAAAGGAGCTGGAAACTAATGGTATCTCAGGAATCCAAATCTTTCAAGATATTATTCAGGTCTATTTTTTTTATTCTTCCCTTGTATATGTTCCTTCTGATCCCTGGGTTTTCGAAATCAGTTCAATGCCTCATGGAATCTTAAGAGATTTTATGGAAGCATCTCACATGCTGATGGGCATTGATAAGCCCCAAATCTGAATTGTCAGACAGAGGTGAGCCAAATGTGGGGTCCAGAACAGGAAAGTGAAAATGCCTAAAAGTCTTCTTGCTTCTAACAAAACTCACTTAGGAAACAGAAAAATGGCTTTGATGGAGATGTGTTTTTTGTCTTTTAGTAGATTATAACCATAGAAAAGAAATGGTGGTGCTTTAAGTTATACTCTTTAATATAGCTGAGTCTAAAAATATGGGGAAGGAAACAAAGGGTGTAACCTGGTTCACCCGCTCTGCTTAAATCAGAATTTATCCCCACCATGAATCTTACCCATTAATATGATAGAGAAAACCTTCCAAAATGGGATTACTGCCACAGTGTCCAGAATTATAATAAATCATATAAAGAATTATGGCTAGGATAACCATACTAATTGATCACAACTCAGACCACACTTATAACCACTAGTCCATGCATATTTGAACTGAGAGAAAAATTTCCCCTTTCACGGAGTCCTTCTTGAGGAAAAAGCACAATGTTAGATTTTCTGCACTGTATAATCCATTTATTCATTTCTAGGCTATCAGGTATTATTTTCCTCACTTTCATTTGTCATTTATTTTAATCAAATTTTTTTCCACTTGGAAAAGAATGAAGTCAAGGATAGGAATGGAAAAATTTCAAAGGATATCTTATATTATAAAGAAATGTGGAAATAGCTAGAGTTAGAGAAACCAAAGGAGAATATATTTAGCATATTTGAAACTGAAATAGCTCAAGAAAAAAATCAAGCCTTGAGTTACAATACTGAAAGATTCTAATGGAAAAATACTGAATGATACAAGAAGCATCCAGAGAAGATGAAAAGAATAACAGAGTCACTGTACTAAAAAGAATGAATCCACATTTCACCATTTAGGAGGCAGCAGGTCTCCTGAATTTAGGACTAATGGTGCTAAAAAAAAGTTCAAACTGCACTGAGTGCGTTAGCCAACAACAAAGCCCCAAGGTTGATATAATACCAATTGAAATGTTTCAGCAAGCTGAAGAAGCACTTGGAGGACTCACTTATCTATACCAGGGAATTCGGAAGACAATTTCTTGGCCAACTTACTAGAAGAGATCTATATTTGGACACATTTCAAAGAAAGCATGTTCAAACTATGTAGCAACATTGCTGATGTCACTTACAAGTAAAATTTTGTTTAGAATTATTCAACAAAATTTGCTGCAGACCACAAGGTAACAAGGATATCATTGCTGATATAGATGGATCTTGGCTTAAAGCAGACAAAAAGATAAATATATTTACAGGGCTATATAAAGGCATTTGTCTGTGTGGCCAATAATAAATTATAGATAACTAGAGAATGGGAATTTCAGAGCACATTATTGTGCTCATGAAGAACCTGCACATGGTTCAAGAGACTTTTATATGAACAGCAACACAAGGAAATACTGCACAGTTTTAAATCAGGAAAGGTGTGTGTCAGGGTTGTAGTGTCTCACCATATTTGTTTAGTCTGAATGCTGAACAAATGATCAGAGAAGCTGTCTTGTATAAAGAAGAACATATCATCAGGATTACAGAAACTCTTAGTAGCCACCGGGGATATACGCATAGTTCAACATGAGGAGGAATTGAAGGACTTGCTGATGAAGGTCAAGGATTATAGCCATAATTATAGATCACAACTAAATATGAAGAAGACCAAAATCCTCATAACTGGATCAGTATGTAGCATCATGATAAATGGAAGAAAGTTTGAAGTTTTCAAGGATGTTGTTTTGTTTTGGATCCACAATCAATTATCATAGAAGAAGCAGTGACGAAACTAAAAGGAGTGTTGCATTAGTTAAATGTGCTGCATAAGACTTGCTTAGAATATTGAAGAGGAAGGATGCTACTTTGAAGGTGCAGGTGAGCCTCACCAAAGCCAGTGTACTTCTACTGCTTCATATGCATTTAAAAGTTGGATATCAAATAAGGAAAACCTATGAAGAATCCATATATTTGAATCTTGGTGCTGGGGGCGAATTTTGACAGTACCATGAACTGCTAAAGGGAAAAACAGCCCATGCTGGAATAAGTAAGGCCAGAGGGCTCCCTAGACTCAAAGACACTAAAAGTTAATCTCACATGTTGTGGAGAGACTAGTGGAGAGACTAGTGTGGAGAGACTATCATTGGGAGAGACTAGTCACTGGAGGAGGACTCGGTAAAGATGAGGGGCAGTGAAGATGGCAAGGTCCTCAACTCGATAGAGTGACAGGGCCTGTGTCAATGAACTCAGGCATAGGGAAAATTGTGGATATCACAAAGGACTGTGAAGAATTTTCCTTTATTGTGCATAGGGCAGTTCTGGGAAAAAGAAAATTTACTTGATAGGACCTAACAAAACAACAACAGAGCCCTTGGGAAGCCACTGGTGTGATGGAATTTTGTTTTAAAGACACCTTTAAGAAACCAAGGAGAATATTTGACTGAGGGTATTGGTGTGCAAATATCCACTGATTGCAAATACATGCCTAAACACATTTTTGTTTGAAATTACCCCATGTATGTACAAATTACAACCCTAGTGACACTATTTTTGGCTTTACTTTGTGTGTGTCTTAGCTTCTCTTAATCTTAACCTTCAAATTCATATATTGCCCTAGAAAACTCATTGACATTGAGTCAATTAGATTTATAACAACCATCCTGGCTCAATTCAAAATGGGAGAAATTAAATAAAATCATAGCAAAGCATTGCAACAAACTTCTGAAAGTCCCTTCTTATATATCATTGATCTAAAATGTTAAATATGCTAAGAGTGTATTCTTAATTTATATCTTTTACCATAGGGAAGGATTTCATGTTTGGTTAAAAAAAAGAGAGCCAGTAAAGATAAGACCATCAATGAGATGGATTGATACACAGGCTGTAACAACAGCCTCAAACAATTTTGAGGCTGGTACAGGATCATACGGTGTTTCATTCAGTTGTATATATGATTCCTATGAGTCAAACTGACTCCATCGCACTTAACAATATAACATTTGATATTTATCTTTTTTCATTAATTATTTCTAAGTATTGGATTGCAGAATTTCTGGACAATAGAATTTCTATATTTATTGTGGCAGAAATAGAAAAAATATGTGTCCAAAAAACATTTTCTCTGCCTTCATAATCTTCATGTACAGCACAATCAACGTACTTCACTAGGAAGGTTAGCAGCTTAGTTCTGAATGATAAATGATTGCTTATGTTCTCACATTTATTACAAGGGCACATGATTAGTTCATTATTAATTTTGCCCCTTTTATTCATGTTATGCTTATTTACTTATTTATTTTGGTTAAAAAGAGTGAGTCAGTCTGTATTCTGCTTCAACAAACAAATAAACATAATACATTTAAGAAATAATATTGAATTTGGATAACATACCTTGAGGACAAAATGTTGGAAACTGAAAAAGCTTAACAACTTCATTGTATCTTTGAAATATTCACCAGAAATCTAAATAAGTTGTCCACAAGTAAAGAACACCAAAACAGTGTTTACAATTTGCTAAATAGCAATACCTTCAGGTATATCTAATAGTCTCTATTTGGCAATTTATGCTATAAGAGCTACGGCATAGAAACCTCTTTTGTATCCAATTTAAAAACATGAATGTTCTGCTCTTTACCCTAGAGCTTAAAGACAATTTACAGAAGTAGGCCAGTATGAAGTATTGCCACAATAAACTGTTGTCTTACTTCCCTTTTATAGCAAAAATTAGGAAAGCATTGCAATGCTGTTGAGTCATAAAATATATTAGCAATAAAACAAATAAAAGCCATCAGGGTTATTTAATTTCTAATGTTACCATCATTATTTAGAGACCTTTTTAAAGTCTTTCATATACTTGAAAGTAATTTTTAAAAATATATTAAAATTGAAATAACAATTTGTTTTTTCAAAATGCTCACTTATGGACAAAAATCATCATTCACAACACAAAGTAGACAAGTTTCTTTACTTGTTTCACTGTAGAAAGTATGTTTATATTTCTATAAAACATGAATGCAATAGGTATTCTCTGAAATACATGTAGTCTTTTTAAAAGTACTAAGGCACGCTTTTTGCCTATTACTATGTCATGTCCAATTGTATTGTCTTAAGAAATGACACTTTACAAATGCAAAATCATTACACTTTTCTCCATTCAAAATGCACAGTTGCTGAAATACCAAAAGTAGAAACCTATTTATTATCACTTTTGTCTAATAGGCAAGTAAGAAAGGTTATAAAATCAAAGTAAATTTTATTAAGCAAGAATATCAAAATGTGAAGTTATTGTCAACATATCTTTGAACAGGATCTATGCACATTGGAAAGCAGTATTTCTATCTATCTGTATAGCCCTTATCTGTAGAATCCTTCACTCTGCACTCTACACTGTGTAAAACGGGCAGCACTGGCATTCTTAACAGACACAAGTTGGGTTCCTTTGAATTAGAGAGTTTGAAGAAAAAAAAAAGACACCTGAAGGTGTAAGGACATTTTCGTATGTTGTCTGGGTTTAGGTTCGCGAACAAAATTCTCATGGAACAGTCCAAGTTACCCTCCAAGAATATGGGAAAATGGCAAACCATGGCGCAAGGTTCCTAGCTTTAGATACCACTGTTTTGATTAGCTCTTGTGGGAACTGCTCTAGCAAGCAGGGAAGTGAGGGCGACATAGTCAAATTCATTCGTGAATGCGGAATCCGGAGACGGGATTGATGTGCAGATCTAATTTTATTACCGCTTTTGCAAGACTTATAGGTTTCATTGATCAATCACCTCATTTCTTTCATATACTTCTTGGTTTCCAAAGATATCCTTATATGGTCATGGGTTTTCAGTATGATAAATGATTGGTCCACACTGGGGGCTATATAAATGAGTTTAACCTGGGCAGTTATGTAAATAAGGTCTAGCTGGCTGAGTCAGCCTTCCAATTGTCTTACAAGACAATCGCATTACAGAACAAACCATCTAATTGCATTATAGACACTATTGTTCAATAGTATTACAGGAATTTAGCTGTGACTATGGGGAAACTAGAAGCATTCTGATAGGCTGTGGTCTCAGAAGTTTAAAGCAGAAGACTATCAGGTGAGCTGGCTTGGAGTCATACTGCCTCAAGACTAGAATTCTTTCAAGAAGTCATGGAAATGCCAGATACCTAGCATCTTCCACCTCACTCAAGACTGGAATATTCCAGGAGACTTGGATTCGAGGGTTCCAGTACCTAAGGGTTCCAATTCCCAGGTACTTCAAGACTGCACCAGGAGACACAGCAGTATCCAGCACTTTCTACGCCTTTCTCCCAGGAACGTGCTGCCAGGAACGGCTCCACAAGATCTTATTTACTAGATTATATTTGTAAATCCAAGACTTGTCCCCAGTCATTCACTTAATACATTTAATTTTGCACAAAAGGAAAAAGAATTAAATCGCACAAAAGGATTATAGGGGGACTGAGTCCCGGTGGCGTAGTGGTTGTGCACCAGACTGCGGCCCACTGGGATGGAGGTTCAATTCCAGAAGCGGCTCCACAGGAGCAAAACCTGGGCCTCCTACTCCCACCACCAGAGGGCAGTGATGTCAAAAAAAAGGGGATTATAGGAAGAGCTTCTCTTTGAGATAATTGAGCTGTGTGCAACACCTTGGGCGTTCATCAGGCTGAAAGCTGTTTCGGTCATGAGGTTTCCTTAAAATTGAAAATGTCATTACTTGTGAGCCATCTTTGCAAAGCCATTTTACCAATGGCAATTATATGCTCTTTTTTTCAACAATTGCTGGATTTTCTGAACTATTTCTTCACTTGTACAAATTGATGGCCTTCCCTGTCTTAACTCATCTTCAAAATCTTCCCAATCTTTCTTATAATATTTTCTCCATATAATAGTTTATCTTGTATGTACAGTTGCAGTTTTGTCTGTTTGTTTGTTTTTAGATCATTTTATGAGGGGCTCTTACAGCTCTTATAACAACCAATTGTTTCAAGCATATTTGTACATATTTTGCTATCATCGTTTTTTTAAACATTTACTTTCAATTTCAACCCTTGTTATTGCCTCACTTTTTTCCCTTCTTCCCCCACTTTCCCACCCCCAAATTTATTATTAATAATAATGTAATAGAACAATTATTATTTTCATATCTTACCCTGACAACAATATACCTGTTGTTTGTCCCGCTGCCTCCCCACCCCCCCAACCAGGCTGTGCATCAAACAGTGTAATCTCTTTCCCCTTCCTCCCCTCTACTACTCTCCTGGTATCACTACTCTAAATCATGTTCTCGAGGGGTTTATCTGACCTTGGATTGTTTGTGCCAAGAGCTCTTATCTGTACCAGGGTACATGTTCCAGTCAAGCCAAAATTGAAAGTTAGGACTGTGGTCATGGGAGTGAGGAATGAGGAAACTTTAAAGAGCCAGAAGAATGGTGTGTGTTTCATTGGTACTATATTGTACCCTGGTTGACTCATCCCTTCCTCGTGACCCTTCTGTGAAAGGATGTCCTATGATGTACCTATGGGTGTAAGTGTTTTGTAAACTTGGTGCAAAGCTTCAATGATTGAGGAAGATGCCCACTTGTTTAGTTAAAATCTTTATATTGATCCTCTCCTAAAAGTAAAGTTTTCCATGTACAAAGCACATTCTTTTAAGGCACTTAATGAAACTATGACAAGTGTATTGTTGAAAGAATGTGTGTGTAGCCATCTACTGATTGCAGAAACATGCATATATATGTTCTCCTTGGAATAAATTCATGACTGTTTAAAGTAAACACTAGTAGAAATATTTTTTCCTACCCTGTGTGGCAGAGGGGAGTACACATTGGGTGCCTAATGGCAAGGCTGGCAGTTCAAAGACTAGAACCACTCTGTGGGAGGCAGAAAAAGCTTGATATTCCCTTCAAGATATACTCTTGAAACCCACATGCATCAGCTCTACTCTACCCTTACACGTTGTCCATAAGTCAGAATCCAGTCAGTGATAGTGAGTTTGACTCTCACATATAATATTTTTTATTTCAAATTCTAAAAATTTCAATAAAATGCTTCATACCTAATTTTTTATTTAATTCAAGTTACAAGGTTGATGGTAATGACACAAAAAAGTAAAGAAAATCTACTGACTAATTTTCTATTTCATTTACAGAATTGCTTTTATATCATTAAAGTTTCATCATACTAATTGAATAAATGAAGACACATTAGTCATATATGCCCTGCTTCCAATTAGTAAATACTTGGAGATAATGTGAAAACTTTATGTTTCTAAATATTTTTTAAAGAGACTATTTTAAATGATGACCCTCAGTCTTAAATTTTGATTACAATTTAGTGGCATTAGAAATTATTTCTCAATTTCCTTTGATTATAATTAAATAATGTGAACTAGTGTTCCCAGCTCTACTAACCAAAATATAATTCAGACAACCCATGTTCTCTAATAAGAAACCTCTCACTAAGTAGAGGCAAATAATAACTATGTGTATTTATAAAAAAAAAACTTCCTTCTGTTTCCCACTGGTTTCCAGAGATATTCATTCTCAATTTCTCAACAAAAGGTAAAAATAACATAAATATATAGTTAGGTTTTCCTTCCTAAAAAAAGTGTCAATAGATTACCAATGAATTCTGAATATGGTCACATAATGATTTTAAGCCAACGAATGCTTTTTTTTGTACAAATATGTGTATTCTTTAAACCCTCTTAATTCTTCCTACATGATTCAATAATTTGGCTATAGAACCTTTAACAATTGCTACTCAAGGCTTGAATTTTTCTTTGGTTCTTTAATCTCCAGGTCACAGAACATTTTATTATAAGACTTTACTTATTTTTTAAACTGGCCTTTGAAAATTTTATTTAGCTTTTTACTTTTTATTTCTTCCATTGGATTTGGGTATGATCAATTAAAATAAAATAGGCTGTTCACTTCAGAGGAATGAGTAGCTAAAAACTTTCCATGTAGCATGATCAGATACTTAAAACTTAATAAATAGAGGCAAAATGTTACCAGAAATATTGACAAACAGTAAGCATCTCAGACAGGACAGGACTCAAAATATGACAGAGGAAGAGCTCCTTCAAAAGGAAAGTCAATGTATTGACATCATGGAAAGTCTCAGGACCTTCATTTGGTGTGGCAGCTTGACTCAAAATTAAAAGAAACAGTTGCAGACATCAATTAATAATTGTAACTTTGATAATATGAAGAATGGATCTAGAAAATTTGGAGGTTATAACAATGAAGTGGAATGCAAAAAGATAAATAATCTATACTTAATGAGCTGAAATGAACTGGTATGGTCCATTGTAAACCATAAAAGCATGTTTTACTGTGCTGGGAATGACAAATTCAAGAGGAATGTCAGAGGATTTATTATCAAAAAGGACTTTTCAAGATCAATGTTGAAGTACAAATCTGTCTGTGATAGAATAATATCTATCCACAAAGATAGAAATTATTATGATATGAAATTCAGTCAATACAACTATTATCCAAATTTATGTACTAACCACTAAAGGTATTCAAGAAGATATTGAAAAATTCTACTAATAACCTAAATCTGAAATTGATTTGGTGGTGGAATGTAAAATTAGAAACAAGAAAAAAAATTAGAAACAAGAAGATTGGAATACAAGTTTTAATAGAATCGAAATTGGAAAACGCACAACAGAATTTTTCAAGAGCCACAATTTTTTCATTACAAATACCATTATCAAAAATACTGGCTAGGAGGCAGCACGGGAACTAGAGGAAGGTTGCATATTTCATAGTTCCTACACTGTATCTTAACTGGCTCATCTCCTCCTTGTAACCCCTCTGCAAAAGGATGACACCTCACCTATTGATGGGCTTTGGGTCCCCAATCTGTACTCCCCCCACTAATAATAATATAATTTTAGCTCATTGATGCCTAACCCCTGATCCCTTCACCACCTCATTATCACACAGGCTGGTGTGCTTCTTCCATGTGGGCTTTATTGCTTCTGAGCTGAATGGCCGCTTGTTTACTCAAGCCTTTAAGACCCCAGATGCTATATCTTTTGGTAGCTGGGCACCATCAGCTTTCTTCACCACATTTGCTTCCTCTAGTTTCCATGCTGCCTCCCACCCACTATCATGACCCCAATTCTACCACATAAATCCAGCTAGACCAGGAGATGTACAGTGAAGTTGGAAACATGGGAAGCTTAGGATAGATGATCCATCAAGACTAATAATAGGAGTGGTAAAGCACGAGGGTGGAGGGATGGAGGAATAGAAAGGGAGAACCAACTTCAGGGATCTAGATGTAGCCTCCTCTCTGGGACACGGACAACAGGGAAGTGAGTGTTGGGACACATTGTACAGTGTACAGGATGAAAAAAATAATTTGTAAATTACTAAGGACTCAAGGGGAAGGGGGAAGGAAGGGTAATATAGGGAGCTGATAATGGGGGCCTGGAGGGAGGGAGAATGTTTTGAGAGTGATGATGGCAATGGGTGTGTAAAAGTGGCCTGCATACAACTGATGTTGTTAGGGATTGTGATGGGAGTTGTATGGGCCCCCAATAAAATTATTCATTAAAAAAGGGGGGAGGGGAAAGGGGAGCTTTTTTTTTAAGAGGAGCTTTTACCAAGGGATAAAGTGGAAAATGTTTGGAAATGTATGTGGCAACATGTGTGCAAATGTGCTTGATAAAATGATGTACTGAATGTTGTAGTAGCTGTAAGAGCCCCCAATAAAATTATTTTTTAAAAAACTGGCTATAAGGTGGACTTTGCACGTGAAATACAGATAAATTAAATTGGCTAGATGTTTGGGGAAAGACAAGGTAGAAGCTTGATATCAGTAGCTAAAACTAGGTCAGAGACTGACAGTGAAATATGTAAATTCAGGTTGAAACTTAAGAAAAAATTCAAGCCTCACATTGCGATATTGAAAGATTACATGTACAAAATATTAAACGATGTAGAAAGCATTCAAAGAAAATGGAAAGAACACACTGCCATTATACCAAAAAGAACTACAAGACATTCCAATATTGCAGGGAGTAACATGAGCAAGAACCCATAATGCTAAAGGAACAAGTTCAAGTTGGACTGAAAATGTTATCCAAAAACAAGGCTACAGGAATTGATGGAATGCAAATTGAAAGGTTTCAATGTGCTAATGGAGCTACGAAATCACTCATTCATCTCTGCCAGCACATTTGGAAGATTAACTACCTGGAAGAGATTCATATTTATACCCATTCCAAAAAAGGTGATTGAACAGAATGTCCAGTTAATAGAGTAATATCATCGATAGCACGTGTATGTAAAATTTTGGTAATGATAGTCCAACACCATACATCCCTGAATATAGACAGGGGCCAGACTGTATTCAAAAGAGGACATGTAACAAGGAATATCACTGCTATTGTTGGAAGGATCTTGGCTCAAAGCAGAGGATACCAGAAGAATATTTGCTTGTTCTTTGTTGTTATAAATTAACGGAGATGCAGAGGAATGAGAATCACATGCAAAGAGTCTGTAGGAAAGAAGAGAGTCACAGCTTTCTCAGGCATATAGCAGAGAACTGAGCTGTGTCCTCTCTTTTTATTCATACTCAAATTTAAGGCTACATCTGGCTGCATCTATGAAGAATATTTTAAATTTATTAAGTAACATTCTTGAAACAACATTAACTGAAAATTCAGGGTATCTGGTGCTGTACAAATATAATCTACAAAGCAAAGGACAGAGATCAAACAAACTCCAGTGTAAACATTCTTTTTCAAGGATGTCTCCTTGATTTGTCCACATACATCTGTGCGCAGATCACATTGACCAGAATGTGTATCCTTGAGGTTTTGATTTGTATGCAAGTTATAGACATGCTCCAGCTACATCCATAATTGACTATGTCAAGGCATGGATAATAAATTATTAATAGCATAAAAAGAAGAGGAACTCACATTTTTCTCCAGCAAGATGATGCCCAGGTAAGCAGCCCACATCATGGAACCCTCCACGATGATCAGTGAACCCAGTGTCCAGGAGATTGAGTGGGGGGATACAGCAAAGTGAATCAACACCCACAACAACCTGATGACCTTACTCTACAAGTAGCCTTGCTTCCAAGCCCCAGGTATCTGCGACCTGACCCCAGTGATTCCCTAGCCAGTGCTTGCCATGCTACTGGGGGTCCACCACAGCCACAAACCACCAATCTGACCCCCACAGCCTGATAAATGCACCTGAAGCTAGCTGGCTGACCTACTGAATCACCCACAAATGCCGCTGAACCCCCACATTGTGGCAGTCTGTCCGTGGCACTCTCCACCATAAGCGGCTCCTTTCTTCCCCCTTAACAGCAGGTCGCACCAACCAGCTTGTCTGCGATTAAGCTCAGGCGCCTCCTGTCACCCCCCTGAAGTCTTTCCAGAGTAAGTCTTGTCATCTGCTATTGCAGGAGCTCTCCCCAACATTGGCCAGCATGCCACCCCTCGCTAGTCTCTAGTCTCCTGCAAGAGCAGCGACCGCTCCGTCATCACTTGGTTCCCTAAACCATAGCTCTCGTGGCTACCTTCACCATTGCCTGTGGCATTCAGGCTGTTCCTACTCTCACCAAGCACCCCCCATCCACAGCACTAGGACTCTCCCTGCCTTTGCCAACCACCTCCACCTGCAGCAGAGGGCCTTTTTCCGTTGTAGCACAGCATCAACACCAGCTGAAGCAGAGCATCTCCTGCCTTCACCTGGCACTGCAAACTACAGCAGTGGGGCGTTTTCTATGGTCAATCAGTAAGCACAGTGCTATCCTCATTACCTGCACACTCCCCACCTCTGTGTCCTCAGAAAACCATCAAATCTGTCCTCCAACTAGGTAATCTCTGCTATCCAAAGAGAGTAAAACCCTAGTGTGATAAAGAAGTAATGTGACTCACTAACACACTTGGCTATAGGCAGCCAATCAAAGCATTCCGACCAGCCTGGTTGGAGTCCCAGGAAACAGCATCGAGCTCCTCCAAAACCACACACAGATAGCGACCATGCACGATAACCTCAATGAACAAAACCTGGATGTCAGAAAAAAATCTTTAATCTAGTGAAGCGCATAGAAGAAGCAAAAGTTGTGCCACCACAGAAAGAAACCTTCAGAATGCTCCTTGGACTTTCAGGATGTGAGAGAAGCAATACAGAAACAGGATGGAACAAGAGAGAAGATAAAGGCCACACACCAGAAGGAAATACAAAAGTAAAAGGATGACAACTAAAGGGAAATTCAAGATATCAGTGATGAGGTAACAAAAGCAAATAAGTTAACAGACTTCACCAAAGACTAGAAGAACATGACCATTTTACCAGATACCTCTAAGATAACCAGGAAGATTTCAACAAAGAGGAAAGCCAGTCAAACAAGATATTCAAAGAAGCTGAAGAAAACCTGAGAACAATGTCAGATGTTATGAAGAGGTATATCATTCAAATAAATGGACTACAAGAAAAAGACACAACAAAACACTGAATGGCAAAAACGGTGAGGGAATTCCTGGAGGAAAGCATCTCTCACAGGCTGAATGAGATTTGGAAAAACAACTCAGGAAACAGAGAGGACACCAGATAGACTGAACCCCAGGAAGAATTCTCTAAGGCACAGAATAGTTAAACTATCCAACCTTGAGAAAAAGTAGAAAATTATGAGCAGCTGGGGAAAATGGCAGTCACTTATAAAGGCCCCTGAATAAGAATATGTTCAGACTTACCAGCAGACATCATGAAGAAGAGCAGAGAGTGGAATAATAACTTCTGAAGTTTGAAAGAAAATAATGCAGACCTAAGAATTCTCTATCTAGCCAAATTATCTATCAAGATAGATGAAGAAGTAACAGTCTTTCTGGAGAAGGAAAACTTCAAAAAATATGTTAAAATAAATACAGTTTCACAAAACATCCTAGCCAACCCTGTGCAGCCAGAAGAACAACACTCACTGAGCAAATAAAACAGATTTCTACAAACAGCAATTTGGCCCAGACATCAACATATTGAAAACAGCCTCCGAGATAACATTGGTTCAATGGTGAAAATAAGACAAGAATGAAACACACACACACATACACAACACACAACACACTGATAAGAACTGATATAGTTCTCTGGTCACTTCATCTTAGGATGCCATGTTGATTTTTTTGTATATATTGCTATCTCTGCAGGTCTATCTAGATAATACAGGTTTGATGAACAGTCTAAATGAGAAAACAATGGCACTGATCATTCCAGGGGTGTGGGTGGGGGTGGGGATGGGAGACAAGGGAGAGGTGGAGAACGGGGAAAGAAGGTAGTGTTGACCAACCCAGGGATAGTGAAACAAGTGATTCAAATCAGTGACAAGCTGGGTGTGAAAGGCCTCCTAGGGATTGATGAAGAGTAATGTAATGGAGAGAAAATACTAAAACCTAAATGGAAGCTGAGCATGATAGTGTAAGATGAGGAAAGTAAAAGGAAATATAGGAAAGAACTGGGGGCTAAAGGGCATATATGGAGGTCTAAATACAGGCATGTACAGAAGTGAATATATTTATATATGATGAGAGAGAAATAAATCTATGTGTATATACTTTTAGGCTTAGTATTAAGACAGAAAATGGACTTTGGACCTTCACTCAAGTACTTACTCAAGGCAAGAACGTTTTTTCTATTAAAT
Source organism: Nesogale talazaci (assembly GCA_004026705.1). Taxonomy (NCBI): domain Eukaryota; kingdom Metazoa; phylum Chordata; class Mammalia; order Afrosoricida; family Tenrecidae; genus Nesogale; species Nesogale talazaci. The sequence continues at coordinate 31,616 of PVJH01010109.1, read as the reverse complement.
TGGTATTTCACTAGGCTCACCTTCCCAACATGATCACTGAAGATAATTGTGTGCATAAGCAAAAGTGGTGAAGAAAGCTGATGGTAGCTGGCTATCAAAAGATGTAACATCTGGGGTCTTAAAGGCTTGAAAGTAAACAAGTGACCATATATCTCAGAAGTGACAAAGCCCACATGGAAGAAGCACACTAACTTATGGGACCACGAGGTGCCAAAAGGATCAGGTATCAGGCTTCAAAGAACTAAAAATCATAATATTGCATCCCCATCTTCCTGATATGATTGCTGACAATAAACGTGTGCATCAGCAAATATGGTGAAGAAAGCAGAGGGGGCCTGGCTATCAAAAGATATAATGTCTTGGGTCTTAAAGACTTGAAAGTAAACAAGCAACTATCTAGCTCAGAAGCAGCAAAGCCCACAGGGAAGAAGCACCCCACCCTGTGTGACCATGAGGTGTCGAAAGGATCAGGTATCAGGCATCAAAGAACTAAACATTTTACCATTATACATGAGGGGGAGTATAGATTGGGGACCCAAAGCCCATCAATAGGTGAAGCGACATCCCATTACAGAGGGGTCGCAGGGAAGAAATGAGCCAGTCTAGGTACAGTGTAGCAATAATAAAATATGAAACTTTCTTCTAGTTCTTAAATGCTTTCTCCCCACCCCCACTATCATGAGCCCAATTCTACCTTACAAAGCTATCTAGACCAGGGTATATACACTGGTACAGTGTACATGGAGAATTCAGGACAGATGATCCCTTCAGGACTAGTGGAGGAGTTATAGCAGGAGGGTGGACGGAAGGTAGAGTAGAAAGGGGGAACCAATTGCAGGGAACTACATATAACCTCCTCCCTGGGGTATGGACAACAGAGAAATGGGAAAAAGACACATCAGACAGTATACAATATGACAAAAATAATGACAATTTGTAAATTATTAAGGGTTCATGGGGTAGGGAAGGGAAATAAGGAAAGATTATACCAGGGTCCTAATTGGAAGGAAGATTTTTCAAGAATGATGATGGCAGCAAATGTGCTGATTTGGACTGCATATAATTTATGTACTTATTGGTCATGATAAAAGTTGGATGAGCCCCCAATAAAATGATCTTTTTAAATAAGAAGAGGTAGAAAAACACCCAACACGACAGGTACATGATATGGCAGAGTCCACAGATGAATGCTATAAATCTGATTATCAATTGGTCATTAAAGGAAACTAGTGTAATGGCTTAGAAAAGACAAACCATGGGTCTGCTGAGTATAAGAGAAATATCAAGCTTGCAGACAAAAACAGATTGAAAGCCACATGATAAATCAATAAATGCAGAAAAAGTATTCAACAACATTCAACATCCATTCATGTTTAAGACAATGAGGGAGATAAGCCTGGTAGGAAAAGTCCTCAATATAACACAACATATATATATATATATGTGTGTGTGTGTGTGTGTGTGTGTGTGTGTGTGTGTGTGTGTGTATCCCACAGCCAACGTGGTAGTCAATGAGGAAAAGATGAAAATAATCTCACTGACAAAGGGGAACAGATTTAATTTAACATTGAACTGAAGGCCTAGCTAACAACATAATGCAAAGGAAAGACATCAAAGGGATTTGGGGAAAGAAGAAGTGAAAATGTAATTATTGCAAATAGTATGACTTAATATATAGAAAACCCCAAAAGTGCCACAAGTTGGGTGCTGCAAGTAATGAGGGTTATGTAGGAGTGGCAGGATATAAGATCAACAAACGTAAGTCTATTGGACTCCTATATAAATCAGATGAGACCACAGAAGAGGAGATTAAAAAGATAATACTCATCATAACAATCAAGTAGAAATAAAGATAACTAGAGATATACCTAACCAAAAAAACAAAATATCTGTATGAGGAAAACTACAGAATATGACTAAAAGTAACCAAGAGTGACATCCATAAATGGAAGAATATCCCATTTGTGAATCAGAAGACTTTGTATAGTAAAATGTCAGTCCTGACCAAGGCACTTATACATGTTTAACACTATCCCGATATAAATTCCAAGATCTTTTATCACAGAATTGGAAAAACTGACTACCTTCTTCATATTGAGAGGGAAGAAACCCAGATTTAGTAGAGAATTCCTATAAAAAAAAAAAGAACAAAGTTGAGGGATTTGCTTTACCTGACTTTAGCACAAACCATCTTTTCCAAAAAAAAAAATAATACAGGGTCTTATATTTATTTTTCCTCAAGAAGATGTCCTAGGGCTTATTTTCAAGGGATGTCTTATTTTTTTTAAGTATGGTACAACAATTTACATTTATTCAAATACAGTTAGGTTGCTTTTCTCTGGAGCAGCATCATAACTCCCCAAACCCCGAACTCCATCCTGAATTTCTTGAGACTCTTTAGAACCTTTAGAACCATTGGTCCCAATCTGTCATGTCAAGCAGGAGAGCTCTCATTAAATGAGCAGCTCTAATCCATGTAACCTGTTCAGAGTGCATTGGTTATAATGCTGTAAATGATTTTATCCCATGAATTCTTCACCGAAATCACGACCTCTTGCCAGGCTGGGCTTCACAAAGCTTCCACGCTGATTTCCAATCATTCTCTTTTCAATGTAGTCATTAATTTCCATGTGCAAATGGTCGTTGAATTGCTTTTTATTGAAATGTGAAGAGTCTGCAGAAATGTCGCAATGGGGATGATGAGAAGGGCTCCCGATCCTCATCATCGCTCTGCAACAAAAATCCATGGGTTGTGCAGATACACTGCGTAGCCATGTCCATCACTAGGTCTTATTTTCAGGTTAAGGTTTATATTGTACAACTGCCTAGAAATTCTGCCAGGGCTTATTGAATCCTGCCTATTTTATGGGTAGGTCTTATTTTCAGAAAAATGTAGTACTATATAGCCACAGTGGTCAACACAGTGTGGTACGGGCATAATGACAGATGGAAAAAAAACTAAAAACACAGAAATGAAATCATCATACAGAAAACTGAACTCTGACAAGGACCCAAAAAATATCAAATGGAAAGGGGGTGACCTGTTCAACAAATGGTGCAGGAAAAAATGGATATCTACATACAGAAAAATGTAGCAAGACCCTTAAGTCACTCCTTGCAGAAGAATATACTGATGGTGGATTAGAGACCTTGAGATAACACCCCAAATTATTAGAGTCATCAACAAGGGATTTGGAACAAACCACTGGGAATACATAGGATTCTGGAAACAGGGAAGGACATAGGAACAGAGGAAGCACAAATTGACAAATGGGATGTACTGAAGATAAAACACTTGTGTACATCAAACGAATTCACCTAGAGGGTAATAAAAGAGTTCACAGATAGGGAAAACTTCTTTAGCAATGACACATCAGGGATTATTACTAAAATGTGTAAAACTCTACTAGCCTACAGTAAGAAAAAACAAATAGCCTCAATGGGCTATTTGAGGAGGTGGGCAAAATACTTGAACAAAAGTTTCACAAGAGCAGAAATCTGCATGACCAATAAATATATGAGAAAAATGTTCCTGATCATTAGTCAGAAGCAAAATGCAAATTAAAGTAACTATGAGATGCTACCTAGCACCCTCCAAGCCCAAATCAAAATAATCGGAAAGCAACAAGAGCTGGAGTTGGTTTGGTGAGATAGGAACTATCATCCACTAGAGGTCCTATAAGTATACGTAGCTGTTATGGAAATCAATTTGATGATACAACAAAAAAGTGCAACTCAAGCTTCCATATGACCCAGCCATCCCCCTACGAGCCACATATCCAGAAGTAAGAAACAGATCACAACCAGACAGTCGTACTCTGGTGTTATTGAAGCAGAGTTATAATCACAAATAATTGGAAGCAACCTAAATTTCTCTCAATTGAAGAAAGGATTAGAACACTCTGGTATATATGTACAATGGAGTATATGCATCTCTGTAAAGTAGTGATGAATCCATGAAATGCATTGTCTCATGAAAAAAAAATGGAGGAAATTATGTTAAGTGAAGTAAGCCAAGCACAAAAAGAAAATGTATAATATTAGTTCACTGATATAAGCTTATAAAACATAAGGGGACTACAGAAAAAGCCACCAAATGCATAAATCCATGGGGTGAATGAGGTCCAGTCACTGGGGCAGGAGTCAGACTCAAACCAGGGGTGCATATGGCAGTCAACTAAATAGGCGATTATAAGAGAGAGGAAGCAAAAGAGAAGACTTGGAAAGTGGGAGACCAGGGCCCTAACCCACACAAGGGGGGTGTGATAGGTAAGCTTGTTGTGCCAACATGGCCAAAGAAGATAGGTAGGTCTGTTGTGACAACAGGGTCAATGAATACATGAGATCAATTGAAGGGCAGAGATAGAAATAGTTCTGTGAGCCCTGCCCTCTTGCTCTTGGTTCTTGGGACCAGCCAGCTGCCTTTGTTCTGTGCCTCCATCTTCAAGCTACAGGACCCATAGGACATCTAGTCCGAGGAATGTGTTGCTGTGAGTTGAGGTTCCTTCAAGCCCTGCTTCGCCGCACTCCTGGAATCTCTTGAGCTGGGGACCGTTGGACGCTGTTATCTAGCTGATTATTAGTGACCTGCTCTCCTGTTGGCTGTTTGTGACTAGATAACCTGAATTGCTCTACAGAGGACTACTCAGTGGCCCTCAAGCATCCACGGACTGCCAGTCTACTAGCTGTCTCACACAAGTGAGTTGCACAGAGCCATTTGTACTGCTTAATAGATTAGTTAACTGTTTATTTCTTATCTTATATGTCCTTCTAGCTATATAAATATAAAGAGAATTACTAGTGTCTTGATTTTGTTTCTCTAGTGAACTCTGTCTAACACAGGGAGGGTATTGTTCATGACGTCACATGAAAGGGAGAGAGGGGCTAGATATCAACCTGGGGCCCCAAGTTTGAGGGGAACAAACAGGAATGAAAACAAACAGCAAACACAACAATCTGTGGGGTCTTCCCCAACCCTAGCTAAGTCAACTCTAGAACTCACTACAGAGGACAGCACTGAAGATGCAGCCCTGAGAGAGAGAACCATATCCTGGCCCGCCAAGCTTCAAGGAAGAATGACCTTATTTCAGCCAATGCACAGAGAAGACCTTAGAGCTGACCATGGCGCATGATGCTCACTCACTGACTCACAGCTCTTTAGGGGATAGCCATGGAGACAGAGTGTGGGAATTGTGCCCATTCTGATGGCCACACATTGGGGTAAAACTCTGAGGGAGTGTAACAGAGCTTCAAGGAAAGCAAAGCAACAAAATCCCTGAGGAATTCCCAAAATAGACTTCAGAATTGATGGACGGGACTTGGTTCCTCACCAGACCAGATTCGAAAACATTTATGAGGCTCAGCATACAGACCTGGAATTATTTATAGGCTCTCCCCACCCCACCCCCGCATTTCTATGCATATATAATAAGAAGGATAAATATTCCTGAAGAGTAAAAACAGGGCTGATGACTCCAGGGGGGTGAGGGGGAATGGTAGAAGAGGATGTGGGGGAAAGGGAGAGAGAACTAATAGACTCAGGGGCAAGGGAATAACAAGAGATCTAAAATCTATGGCAAGGAGGGAACAGAATGTGTGATGGGGTTTGTTCAAGAGCAACATAGTTGATAGAATTTACTGAGAGCCCAATTAGGGTTGAACATGATAGAGGAACAGGAAGAAAATTGAAAAGAAACAGGAAAGAACTAGGAGGAATACACCATTTACAGTGGTATAAATATAAGCATGTACATATGTAAATGTATTAATATATAATGACAGGGATATAGAATATATACATATATTTAAATTTAAAGGACTAAAGTAGCAGATAGACATTGGGTCTCTATTCAAATACTTCATCAATGCAAAAGCACTTTGTTCTAATAAGCTGGCACACTGTGAGCCCCACATTCCCAACATTATCACTGAAGTCAAAATTAGTGTATAAACAAATGTGATGAAGAAAGCCAATAGGGAAGAAGCACACAAGCCTGTCTGTTCACAAGTTATCAATAGGGTCAGGTATCAGAAAATTCCAAATAAAGAATTATGTTGATTCAAATAATAGGGGTCCAGACACAAAACCCATCCATAGACATGTGGACATCCTCCTGTCACAGAAAGGTCACAAAGAAGGACTGGGTCTACCAGGAGCCAGAATAGCACCAATGAAACACACAGCATCCCAATAGTTCTTTAATGCTTCCTCCCTGCTCTATCATGACCCCAGTTCTACCTTACAAATCCAGCTATACTGGAGCATGTACACTGGTACAGAAAAGAGATATCAACACGCAGAATCCAGGACAGATAAACCCCTCAGTAACTATAATGGGAGTAGTGATATCATTAGGAGTAATTGGGAGGAGAAAATTCAATGTGCAGGGATTTCAGAGTCCAAAAGACAAGCTCTTCTCTCTTGATAATAGTAAGATCATCTTCCTGCTTCTGAGATGACTGATTTTATACCCTAGGATCCCAATCACAGTGAACCTTATTAGTAATAACCTTATTAGCAATAACTCACTTCCTGACATTAGGAAAAGGAAGGACAATGGTGGGAGTTATAGTTACTCGTTCTAGCTTGAATTTTGCAAACTTTCATCAAGTTGATTCTGACTCATAGTGAAGGGATAGAACTGTCTTGTATGTCTCCAAGACTCCCACTCTACTTAGGAGTGAAGAGCATGGTCTTTTTTCTGTTGAGCAGCTGGTTGTTTCAAACATCTGTCTTTGCGTTTAGCAGCTCACTGCAAATCCATGATTTCTTCAGGTTTCCTTAGCTGGATTAGTTAGACTAATCATTTTAAACAATTAAGTGCTTTGAATCAAGCCAGGTTATGTCAACTGCATTTGTTGTTATTGTGGCTGTTGATGTCAGGAGTAGTCACATCAATTCTGACCCTTATCCACCCTACACACAACAGAAGGAAACACTGCCCAGTTCAGTGTCACAACAGAAGGAAACACTGCCCAGTTCAGTGTCATCCACACCATTGCTCTTATTCTTGAAATCATTGTTGCAGGACTTGTGTCAATACATCTCATTGAGGGCATTGCTCTTTGTAAATAACCCTCCACTTTGCCAAGCATGCTGTCCTCTTCCAGGGATAGATCTCTCCTGACAACACGTCCAACGTATTTTAGATAAAACATCGCCATGCTTGTCCCACCTCTGGCTGACCTCCAAGATTGATCAGTTTGTCCTTTTAGTGGTCATGACACACACAGCATTTTTGTCAGCACCACAATTCAAATTCATTGATTTTCTTCAGTCTTCTTACTCAATGTCCACGTTTTACATGTGTTTGAAGCAATTAAAAACTCCACAATTTGGGTGAGATGCCTCAGTCCTCAAAGTAAAACCTTTCTGTTCAATATTCTAAAGGGATCTTGTGCAGCAGCTTTCCCCATGTGCAACACATTTTTTAATCTCTTGATGACTGATTACCATGAGCATTGATGAAGGGTTCGAGTTAGACAAAGTCCTTGACAACTTCAAGTTTTTATCATCTTATCATGATGTTATCTACAGGTCTACTTGTGAGAATTTTACTGTTAAATACATTGAGTTGTGAGTTCTCTTCACTTTCAGCAAGCATGATTATGTCATCTGCATTTTGCAGGTTGTTAATAACCATTCCTCTAATCCTGATGCCACATTTTCCTTCATATAATCCAGCTTCTTTGATGAGTTGATTGGCACCTTGATTAAATAAGTATGGTGAGGGGATTCAATCCTGATAAATACCTTTCTTCATTTTAAACCATGTAGTATGCCATTGTTCTGTTGGCATAGCTATCTTTTGATCCATGTATGGGTTAGACAGGGTTATCTAGAGAAACAAAACCAGGGCACTAATAATTCTCTTTATATTTATATAGATATAAGGACATCTAACATAAGATATAAACAGTTAACCAATTTATAAAGCAGAACAAATGGTTTGGTTTAACTCATGTGAGGCAGATACTACATTGGCCATCCTTTGAGTCTTCAGGGCCACTGAGTAGTCTTTGTAGAGCAATTCAGCCTATCCGGCCACAAGCAGAAAACAGCAAAGCAGGTCACCAACAGTCAGCCAGATGGTCCGAAGATCCAAGAGTAAGAGAGAAAGGATAGTGCTTGCTGAGTCATTTATATCTCTGCCCTTCAATTGACCTTACCTGTGTCATTGGCCATGTTGTCACAGCAAACCTATCTATCTTCTTTGGTCATGTTGGCACAACAAGCCTACCTTTCATAGTGTACCTTTTCCACATGAGCATAAAGAGGTGTGCAAGAAGGATCCCCATTCTCTCTAACACTATTATGATCCACACAATCTGAAGACATCTTTTTGGCATTGAGTTCAGTACTTTGCTTAACGTGGCTCCTCTAGCCATCATGTTTGTTAACTTCCACCAAACACTCTTTCAAGGATGAATCTAGGTAAGAGAACATTGGAAGAGATACTGATAGGATTGAAAAATCAGTTGTGAGAGACTGCTAATAGAATTCTTTGTGGTTGTGAAAATTTGTAAATCGGTGCAGGAAATGCATCCTATTTGTCATGATCTTGACATCACATCAATCATTTTCACCACAGGAAGGTAGATCCCACTACTGTTGAAGAAAGGAGAACTAGCAGTGCAGCACGTGTTTTGAGCCACGAGATACCTATGAATTGAATCTCTTTGATCCATGCCTGAGACATAGCAGAGGAACACCTGTGATAAAACTGAGTCAATTGCATGCAACCTGTGGTAGACTTCTGAGTTCAAGGAGCAAATAAATCACAAATCCTTGGACAGAAGCCATTCTGTGGTGGGTGGTGCCTCCAGGCAATGAAGTTTGCTGATCCCCGGAAGTAAAGTTGAGCACCTTCAGGATGGTGGGAATTTACTGGGAGCTTTAAGAGTTTTGTAACATTGTCCAACAGGGCAGTGGCCAAGACAAGCTGCTGAGGACCAGAGAGAAGTCTGCTTACAGGCAACTTTGAGAGTGTCTCTTCTGACTAAAACTACCCAGAGTATTTCTCATTTAAATATTAGCCTGTAACTTCCCATAATAAGTTGCTTTTTGAGTTCCGTGTGACAACTGAAATTCATTAGTAAATGTATCAGAGAAGTAGAGAGTACTGCAGGAGGAGGAGTTTGAGTCAGATTGGCAAGGAAATTTGGAAATTTCATTATATAACCTTTCACATATATTTAACCTTAGTCTCATAGAAACTTATCTTGGACAGGTAAGCTTGAGGGTGATTATTCACAGCCTCTCTACTTTTTTGAAGTCAGAAGAAATCAGATATGGTCCTCAGAGCCTCCTAGACTGTTTTGTTGTTGCTTTTAATCAAATATTTTCTATTTTCTATTTTTTTTTGGGGGGGAGGCATCACTGCATCACTGCCTTCTGCTGGGAGTGGAAGACGCAGCTTTGCTCCTGGAGAGCTGCTGCTGGATTTGAACCACCAACCCAGTGGGCTGCAGTCCTGCATACAACCATTATGCCACTGGGACTCATCCCTGAATATTTTTATTTTCTTTTTTTAATATTTTCTATTTTAAATGGAAATGTATCTTACATCATCAATGATATCCTTCTTTCCACACCCTCTTCAACATGCACTCTGGATTTCTACCCCTAACCTATTGATATATCACTGCAAACATTTTTGAAGTGTCATCAGCAACATTTGCTTCCATAATTATTTAATGTTTATGTTGTATTTACAGTTTTTAAAAAGTTAGAATTTTTTATTTTTTTACTTGTGGTTTTATCAGTTTGTAAGAGAGACTTTTGTTGATAGTTGCATTCAAGTCAATCTGAACATATTTGAGATAGATGTCTTAATAGTTTTCATTCCTGTCAGTATTAAGGTTCTTGTGTATTTTGACCCATTTTACAAGCTATAAATTGATTTTCAGTGAATATATAGAACATTTAAATTCTCATATAGTGTGTGTTTATACTAAAATACACCTTCCCAGTTCCATGAGGTTTTCCTCGTTTATGCCATTTGCCTAAAATTAATTTAACTACACCATTTTTCTTTTCTTTTACCTTGTATGTACTTTCCATCATTTTGATTTAATTTTTTCTCTGTACTCTGTATGTCAAAATATAGTATGAATCACAAATTAAAAAAACAGAACCATCATGCTACAACTGAGATGAGTCTGACTCAGAGTGATCCTGTAGGATATGTATAATTGCCTTCTAGATTTCCAAGGTTAAAAATCTTTATGGCAGCCTCAACTTTGTCCCACAGAACAGCTGGTGAGTTCAAACTGTTGACCTTCCACTTAGTAGTATAAGCTTGTTCGCTACACAACCAAGATTCCTAGTCTGAACATAACAATATGAATATTTAGTGTGTTTACATTTAAATATTTTGTTTTGATAACAATATTAAATTTGAAAGCAAGCAGCATGAATGATGCAAGCTATGCCTATATATCCTATAACACACTTTAATGCTATATATATATATATTTCCATTTGCTTTATTCTCTCTCTTGGCCATTTTCTACCTCTGTACACATACATAGAGCTCTTGCTTGGTGTAGTTTAGCTATACATGAATCTCAGTCCCCGTGATTTAGTAACTAGTATCAATTCCCTAAAACACAATCCAAGACTTAGCAATGCCCTTATTTTACAAAGGAATATTTCCCCAGTGTTCCTAATATAATAAAGTGCACAACATAACATGTAAATTCTATTTTTACAGCTATTTTTCTTTTGCATAGTGATGGATTTATAGTCAAATAAAAGTCTTAATTTTTGACGAAAATATTTTACAGATCAATGTATAATTAATTTTTCATCTATTATTAAGCATAATTTGGAGATAATGTATCCATTCCCACCGTAGTAAGAAAATCATAAGTAAATTGTAATGATATTGTCATAAAACCTTTAATCCGTATAAACATTTCATAATTCTTGCTTTGAATCCCGGATCCAATCCAGTCTCTCACACAGTATTATTTCGCACATAGTAATATTTTTTTATTCTCCCTAATCTACAACACAGCATTTCTTTTTTCTTGCAAGTAAGACACTGACAGCACCTAGTTTCAGAGAATTTTTCAGTGGTGTTTTTATAGTAAACAACCTTGGGGGAAAGAGAGTGTTTATCTATGGGGCAAATGATGGTCATGTTTACTGCCCGTTATACAATCTTAAGGCTCTTGTCCTGTAACATATCCTCTCCATGCAGATACGTTTTTCCAGGTCTCTTTTCATCTTCCAGGAAGCCATGGTTGTGCAGTTGCTATGATTTCAATTACTAGCCAAAGGTTTTGTAATTTGAAGCGTGTGTGCGCACGCGCATGCGCGCACACACACACACACACACACACACACACACACTTTACAGGAGAAAGATGTGAGTCTGTTTCAATAAAGATTGCACTAAAAATAAATAAATAAAGATTGCACTCTTGCAAACCTTATGAGTGGATTCTACTTTGATCCACTGTGTTGCCATGAATTACAATGAACTTTATGATAATGGGTTTGGGTTTTCATCACCTACAGGAAATTTATTGTGGGAAGTCTGGGCACACCTGCCGGTTCTCAGACTGTGCCTATTACTGTGAGAACTAACTGCCCTTCATCTCTAACACAGGAGCTTTCTCTCTTCTCTCAGCATCTGTGGAAACTGACTCAGGATAAATTATTTGCTCCGAACAAAATAAAACCTCACATGTGCATAGATCTTGACACTTCTCTCAACAAGGATGACATTGGATACATGACTTTCTGAAAGTATAATGATATCTACAGATTGCACAGACTAATTAATTAACAGGACTTAAGAGCAGTCTATGGTAATGGATATATGTTAAACCACATGGTTATTTGAGAGAAAAAATATGTTCTTCATTCTACTGTAAATAATGGAAATGGGAAAAGTTTCTCCAGAAACAGATAAAAGAAAATTAGTTATTCTGATTTTTGCTAGATCTTCCCCAGGGACAATGACTCCTTCATCTCCTGAAGGTAAATCCCAGGTTGAACAGTAACACCCACTTTTTCAAGTGTGCATAAACCCTGCTAATACAAACAGGAAACTTCATAGCCATCAGAGTGAAACTCAAAAATTCTTTAGAAATTGCATGTTTCACAAGAGCCAAGCCACTGCCACCTGGTCAATTCTCAATCAGAGCAACCCCATAGGACAGAGCAGAACTGGTCCCCGGGGCTTTCAGAGAACAGGAAGCCTGATGGGTCTCCCTTGGGATGGCTAAGTTTGAATTAATCACCTCCCAGGACGCAGACCAACACATCCCCCACTGTGCCCAGAGCTCTTTTAGAGACAGACTAAAAGAAAACTATTGGGAACCTAGCTATGATATAGACCAACCTTTCCAGCATTCCATTGTGCTAGACTGAGATATATTTGGATATGATATTAAAATGTTTCATAGTTTTGTGGACCATTTTATTTGTTATTTCTTGCCTTGGTTCCTGGCTATCCTAAGACAGCTTAGTTCTCTGTGAAGAATTCCCTAAGAAAGAAAAATAGCTGTTTAAAAAAAGGATTAGTAGAAAATAAAAAGTCTTATTTATGGAGTGAGTCAGTTAAAGACATGTCAGAAGTGGGTTTGTTTAACAAACACATCTTTATTTTCTCAAAGCCTAGGAGACAAGAGATCCACATGCAAGAAAGTTTTCCCTCTGTGTCAACTGTAGGAGAAGGTCCTTGTTTCTTGTTTCTGTGGTTAATGTCATAAATATGTCCCATCTCTCCCTGCTTACTCTAAATCAATACTTTTACATAGATGTAGTGTAACTCAATTTACTTTGCTTACCGTGACTATCATAACTCATGCCAGATTTTCTTTGACCCAACCTCACTCCCTTTTGAATTTTTAACATTTTCTGTGTGGCTCAGAGGCAGCATGATGCTTCTGGAAATTTACCGATAACTTTGAGAATCATCTCAAAAAGCTAATTCCTGAAGTCTGCTTCATCACAAAGAGATCTTGAGATTGGCTTCTAATATATAGAACTTTATTTTTCTTTTTGCCCATGGTCAAAACTGCATTTCATGGGTAGCCAGAAACCTGAGTAATATAAAACATCTGCACGTGGATCTACTAAGGTGCAAATTCTAAAGCAAAAGGTATATACCATCTACGTGTTCTGATTTCAAATGGGATTCCATCAGGCCAGCCTCCTTGCTGAAGTCACCTTCTAATAAATTTCTCTTTTCCTCTCTAAATTGGAGTTATAAATTGACTATGCTACTCCAGAACACAGGTCCTTATTAGAAGAATCAATAATAAGGAAAATACATTCCCTAATGGACTAATAACTACAGATTCACAGCATATAATCTGGGTGAAATAATTCAATCTATAACATTTTACTTGTGGGTCCCCCAAAATTTATGCCTTAATATGCAAAGCATAATCGCACATCACATTATCCCCAAAGTATTAAATCAAATCCAAAATATTCTCTTTAGAATCTTCTAAGTCAGACATATGTGAGACTTTAGGCACATTCCACCCTGAAGAATGAACCTTCTTTGTCTGTGTGAATCAATGAAACGTAGACTACAGTTATCTGCTTCGAATATACAGTGCTGAAACAGGAATGCCATGGATTTTTCCAGGAAAAATGAAAGAAGCAGGTGGGAAAGAAGGAATGATGTACAAAGAAAGTTCAAAACCCAGCAGAATAAATGGCCTTAGCTCTATAGGCTTGAAATCAACCCTCTGAAACCTTTGAAATTATGTCCATATTTTCCAGAATCTGAGTGATCACCTATGCTCTCTGTAGTCCAGATGGTGGTCTCTTAATCTGGACTTAAGGCCCACATGCAAGTCTCATGGGATGGGATGGCCACCTCACTCTCCTAACTTGATTTGACATCATTCCATGAATTTACCAGGAGTTATGACTCCACCACTCGCCACTGTACACCCCAATCTTCTGCCCTGTGAGTGTGTTAGCTTTATGCAGAGGCTTTTTGCGTGCCTAAAAATTAGCACCACACTTCCCTGAATCAATTAGTAAAGATTTGACTCTAGAAAAGCCATGATACCATTGTTCCAAGTTCGAGGCACAGGAGACAGTGGCCTCAGCCTTTGGGACTAGAGTAGTCTTGCTTCCTACAATCATGTTAACAGTTCTGCTGACTTCCAGCCTCTCCACAGATGCCACCCCCCTTCTTTTTTTGTAATTGGAAGACAAAATAAGTGGCTCCTTTGGACTATTTACTGCCTGTGGAAATCTAATAGGGAGACAGCATTTTTTACTTGTGTCCTTTCTCTGTCCCCTTCGATGCTGTTATTGGTTATTGTTTCTGTTGTGCTAGTTGCTTAGATCCTGTCGTAATTACATCATCTCTCACGGACACAATCCCTCGGTCACAGACATAATCTCTTTAACAAAAAAAAATCACATAGTTGTATCCTTGCTAAAACTTCCAGGGCACAAGTACTTAATTGTTGGACAGAGATTTCTAAAGCTTCAAGATCTTTTTTCTTTCTTTTTTCTATATGTTTGAAATGAACTCATATGGCACTAAGGACTCCTAGTTCATTCAGTTTCACTTTTTATCCTTTTTAGCCACTGTGTTTACTAGAGAAACGAATTAATAGACACTCATGTGTATAAGAAAAAGTTTCGTATACAAGAGCAATTGAATATTGAGAAAGCATCCCAGCTCAGTCCAGATCATGCCCATAAGCCCAATATTAGCCCATATGTCTGATACCAATCTATGTAATCCTCTTAAGACTCACACAATACATGCAAGGATGTCGAATACAGGATCACAGGCTAGTGAGTGGAAAATCATGTGGATTCAGTAGCATTGGAAGCAACTCATTGCTGGCAGGGGTCTCCAGATGGCTCCTTCAGCTTGAGGGCTGGTAAAGTGACCAGATTTAAGGAGGGATACCATTGACCAGGGGTGAGGTGGGGTGGGGTGGTTCTTGATTAAAAATTTAGTCTATATGGAGCAACAAAAATTTTCATAGAACGTAGAAATAGTATTGTAATTTATATATTTTAATTTGAAAACACCGCAGGACGTAGTTAAATTGTTAAAAAGTGGGACGTCTGGTCAGTTTAGCATGTGTCTTTTAAACAGCAATGTCTTGCACTGAGTGTATCTGTGTCCTACCTCCAGCAAGCTAATGATAATGTGAGATAATGATTCTCTCACATTATCACCTGACACTTCCAGATGAGGTCATTAAGCTGCAATATGATTGACAGGCAAGACTCTACCTTCTACAAATTGATACAAGATTCTGTAACTGCCACAGCCATTCAGACCTGATACTTACAAGAGGATTTTTTTCTTTCTATTTCCCTATGGAGCAGTTTTTTATTTTATATTTTATTATATTTTCCCTGTCATGCCAACTATTTACCCCCTCATCCATCCACTCCTCCCCTTTCCCTGCCCCCACCCCCATCCCTGGCCTCTTCCTAGTTATCACAGTCTTGTCTATTTGCGCATAATCTGTATTTCTGCTTTCATTTTGAACATTGTATTGCTGTTGTTGTCCACTTTTTGATTCATCTCTTTCTCTCACATTTTAGGATCAAGGTTTCGGAATAGCCACGCTGCTTCTTTAAAATCTTAGAGAGACCCTCAGCCAAATATTCAAGGATATAACTTAAAAGTTTTACCTTGCATCAAACATTTGAACATATTTTAGATGAGCTCTTTGCCATTCCATAAAAGGCAATATATTTTCTCCACTGTCCAATAGTATGCTTATAATTTCCTTTTAAAATCTCACCAGAATAAAACTTAATGTCCTCTTGTCTTACAACATTCTTTTAATGGTGGCACCTGTATTTTTTAAGAGGACAGAAACTTACACTATGACTCTCCTTATCTCCAGGTGAGCCTTCCCCAGAATTTCCTTGGTCATTTATAATCCAGCCAATAGTCTCTTCAATGCAATATGGGGTTTTATATTAAGTAAACACATAAAAACTGCCAGCCTCCACCCATTATCCAAAATGACTCCACATTTTCACAGCTGCTCTGCCGTTCTCTAGTACCAAGTTCTACTCTAGTTACATATTGCTGCTATAGCAGACATTTCACAAAAGGGTGGTTTTAAGAAGCAACAGTTAATTACCTGGAGGGCTAGAATTTCTAATTCTGATGGGACTCTCTTTCTCTGTTGGCTATAGGGGAAGGTCCTTGGTCTTGGATGACCTTTGTGTTTCATTTCCCACTTTGCTTGCTCATTGACTTCTTTTATCCCTGTACATAGCAAACGAGATTCAAGACAAACCCAACATTAAAAGAGTCTCACTAACATTCCAAAGAAAACCTATTCTCAATTGGAATTATAACCACAGGTATAGGGGTTTGAATTTACAAAGCATATTTGAGGAAAACATAATTAAATTCATCACACAGTCACATATGATATATGCATTTTATATCTGATGCTTTATTGTCCAACTCAGTGTCCAAGGCTGATGGAAGAAATCTACTACAGAATAATACACTGACCCAAAGGATGTAAATAAATATTTGCAGTCATGTCTGACTCTTTGAACAATGAGTCTTTATAACGACATCGAGCAATGAAGTATCAAATGCTCTGAATGAAGTTAAGCTTCTCAAAGAATATAGCATCTGTGCAAACCAAATGTGAATCAGAGAGAGTTTAACCTCTGCCATCCCTGTCACAAAGCAAAATGACTGTGGTGGTTGAACAATCTGGTGAAAGATCTATCATTGTCTATAGAAACTTGATAATCTATTATGGAATCTTCATACAGGCTTTCAGAAACATTGTAAACTAAATTGGTCAAACAGTCTGAAGCCAGTGGAACCCTGTCCTCTGCTCCTTCTCTACCCCCACCTCAGCTTCTTTGAAGATGAGTGATCAGACTGAGAGCTGCCCTTTCCCAAGGAACATAAAGTACATTGGTCCAGGTAAATTAGAGGAACACATTTCATAGACACGCATATAGATATAAGGACAAGGACATTGAACCCAGTCCAGTCCAAAGTCATAAGTCTGATATTAACTCATATGCCCGAAATCAGTCTATAAAGTCTCCTGCTGACTCACAAAGTCACAGGTCAGTGGGTGCAGAGTCCTGGTGCTGGCAGGAGTCTCCACATGACTCCTCGCTTCCAGGGCTCTGGGTCCATCAACAGCAGAAGCAATTCATCGCTGGCAGAGGTCTCCATGTGGCCATCCCAGCCTCAGAGGTCTGGCTCCCTCAGGGCAAAGTCGTGTGGTCTCTCCATCAGATCCCCCAGCTTCTCGGATGCTGCCATCTTGTTCGTGATTAATCGTCTCTCAGACTAACTCCCGGCCACCAGGGAGATAGCTTCTCATCTTCATGAGGGAAATATCATGAGATTTCCCAGAAGTCTCAGGGAAAGCCATGCCCACATAGAGGCCTCATCGGCTACTCAATGGCTATCTTCAGATTAACAGGCTAGACTCTACCCCTACATTTCAATCATAAAATTAATATAAGCACATGACTGCCACATAAAGGGTTAAATGCACTCAACTGAAGATATTGGAAGCTTGGGAAAAGGAAGGAATTAAGATAATAGTGTTCAAATCATATCCTACACAGTCTTGTCAAAGGAAACGGAATTGTAATCAGCTAATGAAATTTGGGTAGTATTCAGAGAGGAGGAAATAAGTCAAAGTAGCAATGAGGGTTTGGCTCTTTCTGCCAAATCAGTATGCTAATGCTATTTCTTCTATAACTGAACTAAGAGAAAATTAAGAAATAAGCAAACAGACTCATCGCCACTTAGTCAATTCTGCCTCAAAACAGCCCTATAGGACACTATAAAATGGCCCCCATGGATTTTCCAAACTGTGAATCATTGTGGGAGTAGAGAGCCTCAGATTTCTCCTTTGATGCGGCTGTTGGTTACAAACTGCTAAACCCGCAGTTAGCAACCTACGAAGTAACACACTTTGCCACCAGGGATCCTGTAGAGTATGTCTTTTCATATTACAAATATGTGCTCTCCTCCACCGGGGAATTATTGGGTGGTACAAAAGTTAAAGCACAGAAAATTCTCATACAATAGTTCTGTGGTGGCATGTATGGTATTATCATGAGTTAGAACTGATTCTACAGAGACAAATAAAAAAATAAATGACAAAGGAAATTTTACTAATGAGAAACAGATGCATATAAAATAATATTGGAAAAGGTAAATCTCTTTCTGATGCTCCAATTCCCTTCTTCGTGGTCATGGTGATAATTTTTGCCAACGAACATCTCTAAGCAGGAAACTATGCTTTGTCTAGAGGCATCTTTTCAGGTTTTGAAGAGTTTTTTTTTTCTCCACAGACATGATACTAGTTACACTTGTTAAAGGCAGTACTATTTACTGGAATTTAGCAAATGCAACCCAAAACCCATAGGAGCTTGTGACTCTGACTTGCTGTTTCCATTTAGGCACCAATCAATTTGGCCTTTTACTACTGAGGTGGGAAGTAATCCTTGTCAAATATGAATAGTATACTGCAGAACAAGAAGATCTTAGACCAAATTTCATCTTGAATCTATATGAAACTGTGGTAGCTATTGCACTAATACTTTCCTTCTTTCTATATGATTTGTTAAATAAATTAAGTTATATAGTGAGATGTGTGCAAAAGTGCAGTTAGAAAGAATAAGTATTGAAAACACACTCAGCAGTTAGCGTAAATCCAACTGAGAGAACCAAAGAGAAAAGTCAAGCCTCTAGCTACAATATTCATGGATTCAATGGGCACATTTTTGAATGAGGCAGGAATAATCAAAGAAGATGGAAAGAGATACACAGTATCACAGTACCAAAAAGAACAAGCTACTCCAAGAGATCAACCACATGATCAAGAACAAATAGTAATGAGAGAAGTTCAAGCTGCACTGAAAGAATGAGCCAAAAACAAGGCTCCAGGAATTGATGGAATACCAGTTGAAATGCTTTAACCAGCTGATGAAGCACTGGATACACTCACCAATGCCAAGAAATTTGGATGACAGCAACCTGAAAAACAGGCAGGAAGAGATCAGTAATTATTCACTGTTTTAAAGAAAGGTGACACAACAGGATGCACAAATTATAGAACAATATAAGTAATATTACATGCAAACAAAATTTGCTGAAGATAATAAAACAATAGTTGGAGTTCTGCATTGACAGGGAAATGAAAGAACTTAATCTGGATTAGAAGAAGGTGTGGTGTCCTCTGGATCTTGGGTGAAAGAAAAATAATCTTAATTTGTGTTTTATTGATTATGCCAAGGCATTTGATTTTATGGATCATAACAAACTACTGAACATACTGAAGAAAATGTTCATTCCAAGCACTTATTGTTCTCATGTAGAACTCATAAATGAATTAAGTGGTAGCTTTTCAAACAAAACAAGGAAATACTATGCAGTTGAAAATCAAAAAGGTATGTCTTAGAATTGTATCTTTTCACCATATTTATTCAATCTGTATGGTGAGCAGAAAATGCAAGAAGCTAGACTGTGTGCAGAAGAACATGAAATAAGCATAATGGAAGGTATATTAACAATGTCATTTGCAGATGACATAGTCTCCTGTTGATTTTTTTTTAAACTGCAATCTTCAGTACGGATTATAACTCAATGTAAATAAAGCCCAAATACTTTTAGCTGATCAATAGTTAACATGATAATGAATGAAGGATTTGGTTTGATTTTCCTTGGATCTACAATTGATATTCTTAGATGCAGCAGTTAGGAAATCAAACAATTTGTGCTCACTTCAGCAGCAAATATACTAAAATTGGAGCAATGTAGAAATCAAAAAAATTATTGGATTGAGCAAATCCTCTGCCCAGGACTCCTCTCCAGGCTAAAGTGTTGATGGTCAAAGATGTACATGACCCAAGCCATGGGATTTTACCATTATCTCATGTTCATGTCACAGCAGAACAATGAGTAAGACGAAAGAAATATCGATGCATTTGAATGAAGGTGTCAGAAAGGAATATTGACCACCATGAACTTCCAAAAGAACAAACAAATCTGTCTTGGAAAAAGTGCAGCCAGAATCTTCCCTAGAAAGGAGCATTCTGACACTTTGCCTCATAGGCTTTGGATATGTAATCTGGAGTTCTCAGTCCCATCATGCGTGGTAAAATAGAAGGCCAAGGAAAAGAAGACCCTCAAAAGAATGGAATAGCATAGTGGTGGCTACCATAGACAATAGTGAGGTAGGTGCAGGGCCTGGCATTTTTTATTCTTTTGTACATATGGTTGCCATGAGGGGGAACTGACTTGAAATCACGTGACAACTGACTTACTGAGTCCTGGATTCACACACAAAACAACTGTTAAGTATTAGTTGATTCCAATGAACAGAACCCCTATCTTGGATTTCAGGTTTTTGTCAATCATTTCAGGAATAGACTGTCTCATCAATTTCTCAAGAGGCAGCTTCTGTGTTGGTGCCAATGACATGCAGTTAGCAGTTGTACCTTTACTGACAGCTCTATCAGGGATTCACATATATTACCTTAAAATCTTGGGCCTCATTCACTGAGGAAGGCCTAAACTAAAATCCAAGAGCGTCCACTTATATCATGTGACTATTTAAACAATGCCAGCTATTTAGAACTGAAAAATTGTTGCTAGGTCCCACCAAATGATTTCAGACACATAACAATCCTTTGGCCATGACCTGGCCAGTTCATCTTATCCAGAGTCTTTTTCTTTTTTCTTTTTTTTTTTTTGTTTTTTTGGGGCATCACTGCACTCTGGTGGTGGGAGTGGAAGGCCCAGCCTTTGCTCCTGTGGGGCCACTGCTGGAATTGCACCTCCATCCAGTG
This sequence comes from Nesogale talazaci, assembly GCA_004026705.1. Lineage (NCBI taxonomy): Eukaryota > Metazoa > Chordata > Mammalia > Afrosoricida > Tenrecidae > Nesogale > Nesogale talazaci. Next base: position 10,801 of record PVJH01010109.1, on the reverse strand, counting down.
GGCCACAGTCCCATGCACAACCACTATGCCACCAGAGCTCTGCCCAGGGTCTTTTTGTTTTTCCTGTCCCTTTGGATACCAAGCATAATGTAATTTTCCAGAGACATATCTCGCTTGATAACACATCCAAAGTATATGAGACAAAGTATCTGGCTGTACTTTGCAGCAAGACAGATTTTTAGTTCTTTTGGCAATCTGTGGAACTTTCAATATTCTTTATGAGCACCATAATTCAAATCCATCCAATCTTTTTTGGTTATATGTATTAAGTGTCCAACATCTAGGTGCATATGAGGCAACTGAAAATGCTGTGCACGAATCAGGAGCACTTAGCGCTCAAAATGGCATGTGTAATTTCAGTACTTTAAAGAGGACCTGTGCAGCAGATTTACCCAATGCAATATGCCCTTTGATCTCTTGTGCACTGCTTTCATGACCATTAATTATGGCTCCAAATAAGAGGAAATCCTTGACAATGTTTACAGTTTCTGTTTACTCTGGTGCTAATCATTGGCCCAGTTGTGAGGATTGTTTTCCTTTCATTGAATTGTAACTCATATTGAAAGCTACAACCTTTGATCTTCTTTAGCAACTGCTTTAAGTCCTCACTTTCAGCATGCACGATTGTGTCATCTGCATGTTGAAGGTTGTTCACAAGTCTTCCTCCAATTGTGATGCTGAATTCTTCAAACAGTTTAATTTCTCTGATTATGTGCTCTGCATATTGATTGAATAAATATTGTGAAAAAATACAACCCTGATGCATACTTTCCATGGTTTAAAATCATGCAGTAACCCCTTTTTCTCTTTGTCCACTGCCTTTTGATCAATGTTCAGGTTCTGAATGAACACACTTACAATCTGAAACCCCCATACTTCTCAATGTTATCTATAATTTTCTATGATACACAGTTAAAGTTGATATAGGTAAGTTCATTTTACTGAATAGCTGGAGTTCAAATCCATTCTCCCATTGATGATCCTTGTTATGTATTCACAGTCTCCAAGTCTTCTGTCAAGTGTCTAGCTATTTTGCCACTTGGAAAGCATCAGACTGAAAGATTAAGGACACTTGAATTCTGAAAAAACATGCAGCTTCTGATTGAATCATCACTGTTGCTTATGTAAGGCTCCATTTTGTGATGATTATGCTTGAAATAAAGCTGCTGATCAAGCTTGTGATGATTGAATTGAAGGCTCATTTGCTGCCTGGGATTCCCATTTACTAGGCAGAGCTAAAGATTCCCATTATAAGTGGATCACAAAGTAAAGAACACTCTCATTATGATCCTGAGACTGTGTGTGTGAGCGAGACAAAGACACTTGCCAATAGTTGACTATGTCTACACATCACAATTAAATATATATGACCACTAACAGTATAATTAACTCTGATCTCTCACTTGAGTATTTCCTAGTCTACTATGTCAGGACCATTTAAGAAGGAAGACCACCTAGACTTCAACAGACAATGAGAAAATCTGGGAGTGTGGCCTGGAAGACAAAACGCTTGAGGAAAGAGGCCAAAGAGGATCAAAGAATATAAATGAAGAAGACAATAAAAGGTATCCTTTTACCTCAGGTGTCTGACTTGATTCCATGTAGAAGGTAATAAACCACACAGGTGAGATCTTTCCAAATTCCTCACCTACAAAAACAAAACAATATATATAAGGTATTATTTTAAGACACTACAATTTGTGAGAACCTGTTATGCATCAAATGTTAAGTAAAACAATCATTAACATTTAATGGTAGCATTATATAAAACAATTTATATTGTGTAGATTATATAAATTATTCTATTCATTCCTTCAAATTTTCTCATTCCACACACTCTCAGGTGAGCCACAATGTGAATTTTGGTAGCACTATTAATTCTCCCACCCAGTTGATTATAGTGCTAGTGGTCATATACCTTTCTCAGTGATTAATTGAAGCCAATGGAACAAGTTTAAATTTGTAACTAATATAAATATTTATATATCAGGTTTTTTGAAGTATAGATTTTATTGGGGGCTCTTACAACATTCAATACATCATTCATATTAAGCATACTGGTACACATGTTGCCACATTCATCTACAAACATTTTCTACTTGTACCCCTGCAGCTAACTCCTCTTTCCCTCTTTCCTCTAGTTCTTTATTTTATTAAATTCCAACTCCCAATAGTTCCCCTTCCTCATTCTCCTCCCCCATGAACTTCCAATAATTTACAAATTGTTATTACCTCTTCATATCGTACACTATCCAATGTGTTCCTTCTCTCACCCCCACCTCCATTGTCTGCACCCCAGAGAGAAGGTCACAAGTAGATCCCAGAAAATGTGTTTCATATATATTTATATTGCATATGTATTTCTACACAAAACCTCTACTACACATGTAAAATCGTAGATTTCCATAGCTATCATAGATTTCCATAGCTATCATAGATTTCCATAGCTAAGCATTTTCAGTAATATATTTACTATAATTTTTAAAATGATCAAACTATCTGTTGTTCTCTTTTATCTACTACAGTAATTCATGTGTGTGTGCACATTGTATATGTGAAGTGAGGTAAATATAAATTGCGGATATCACTAAGCTAAAGAGTTTGCAGCTGTAACCAATCTGGCTTGATATTCATTAAGGACCATCTGTATTTGAAATACAAGCCCATTTGAAACTTAATTGCTGTAACAGTGCTACAGATATTCTCAAAGTTTTGAATGCGTTAAGAACAATTAAACCTCACATTTGTTGGTCAGTGAGCTGTTGGATCAGAATACAGAAATTGTAAAGCTCTTTTAAATACTTGAAAGTACAATTAGTGCCAAATCATAATGATAATGCTTTTCTCTAGATTTTTTTTTTTTGCTGTAAAAGAAAGGGGGGTTCTTATTGCTACGAGCTCTCTAGAGCCTCTCCAACCTTTCCACTCTGTGTCCTAAGACTGAATTAAGCAACATTTCCTAGTGGACAATTAGGTGATTTGTTGTTGCTGTTATTGTTTTTCCTATGGTGCTCATGGGAGGACAAGGACAAGCCACTAGTTAATCCCGATTAAACCCTTTATAAGACCTGTAAACAAAATTTCTTAGATGAATTGAGTTCTCTGTCTTACCTACTGATAAAAATGTTAAAAGACAAGGATATGATTGAAGTATGAGAAGACAATATGTCTGACTGAGTGCAAAATATTACAATGCTTAAATATTTGTAAAAAGTTTTCAGCTTCAGGTTCCTTTTGGAGAATGGATACAATATCAATCAGAATTATTGATTAAATGTAAAGCTAACTGTTTTTTCAATATGTATTATAAATTTCTAGCTCCCTACCCACTTTTGGTAGACTATTTCAGATATGTATTTCATTTTTTAATTGCTTGGTTAACTTCTGATGTCATTTAAAATGAAATGATTTTTAAAAGGAACTATCCAAGTAATTTCTCCACTGTTATCTTCTTCTGTATTGAGCAAATTAGTAGGCTGATATCACTTAATTTGAATTAATTTATTTTCTCTACAGATTCATACTACTCTCAATGCTGATTATTTTTACTTGGCAGAACAATGGAGTTGCATGGGGAAGGGACACAATAAGCCATGGTCTTCACATTGGTCACTCCAATGTTAGAGAGTTGTAGGAAGGAGTATGAAAAGAGACTACTATGATTGGTCAAATGTGAAGATATTTGAGTTTCATGTGAATGTTCACGAATGGGTGACCTCATTTAAATAATCAAGCAGGTAAGCTGACACTTTCTGTTGAAAACAATCATACACTCCCCAGCCACTGCAGTGATTGTTCAGTTGGCTCATGAATAAAGTGGTCAGGTGACAGGGATGGAGGTTATTAAATGTTCATATGATAGCTACAGTTTATGTTAATTTGATGGCACCTGTGTGGAGCTAGATGTAGAGTGCAACCTGTCAATCAGCTCACATTGTGTTGATGTTTTTTTAGGATGAGTGGTGCATATTTGTTAAGATCATTTTTTTTGAGGCTCTTACCCCACTTATTGGGCTCTTACCCCATTTATTGAGACTCTGCACCCACCAGCCTATGAGTTTACTACACTCTTCTTCACATTTCTGCATCATCAGACTGCAGCTATGTGAGTCTTAAGAGGGCTCTGAAGAGCATCAGACCCTTGGATCTAAACTGGAATGAGATGGGATGCCTTCTTTATTGCAAGATAGTATGAAGCATTCCTCTAATCTGAATACCCCATTCTTCTTTACATAATCATCTCCTCTGATGATTTCATCAGCGTAAGAATGAACAAGAATGGTGAAAGGATAGAACCTTGTTGCACCTTTCTTGATTTTAAACAATTTGGCATTCAGTATTCCCTTGTTCTGTTCACACAAGTGCCTCTAACTCTATGTAAACATCCTTTAGGAGAACAATAATATGTTTGGGAATCCCCATTCTTCTCAGTGTTAATCATAAATTGTCATGATCTACATTTGCTACACAGCAAACCAAATGCTGTGACACAGTAAATAAAGCATAAGTACAGAAATCCATACATCAATTTTATCAAGCATATTTGTGCATATATTGTCACCATCATTTTCTAAACATTTGCTTTCTGTTTGAACTTCTTTCTCTCCCTTCCTACCCCTCCCACCCTTGTGAACCCTTGATAAATTATAAATTATCATTGTTTTCATATCTTATACTGACCACTGACTCCCTTCACCCACATTTCTGTTTTTCATACCCCTGGGGGAGTGCATTGTACATCGATCATTCCACTTGGTTACCCCTTTCTAACCATCCTTTGTCCCACCAGATATTACTACTCCCATTTCTGTAACTGAGGGTTTAACTGATCTGGATTCTGTGTCTTGTGAGCCCTTATCTGTGCCTATGTACTATTCTGATCTAGTTCAAACTGAGAGGTAGGACAGGATTCATGACAGTGGGGTTGGAGTCGGGGGTGGGGATGGAGGAAGCCTCAAAGAACCAGAGGAATATTTTGTTTTATTGGTGTTATATTATACCCTGGTTGAGTCATCCTTTCCTTGTGACCCTTCTATAAGGTGATGTCTATTTTCTACACAGGGGTTTGAGGATTCTTCTCTGATCCCCATAATTTTCAACAATATGTTTTGTTTCTTTGATGCCTGTTACTTGATCCTATCAACACCTCATGATCACACAAACTGGTGTGCATCTTCAATGAGGGCTTGTTGCTTCTCTGCGAGATGGTCGGTTGTTTAACTTCAAGTATTTAAGACCCCAGATGCTGTATGTTTTTATAGCCACACACCATTAGCTTTCTTTACCACATTTGCTTGTGTACCCATTTTGTCTTCAGTGATCATGATGGAGAGTGAACAAGCCAGAATGCCAAATTTTTAGAGTAACGTGTTCTTGTGTAGAGAGGGGGCTTGGTCAGAAGCCTTAAAGTCCATCTAATTCTTCAATATATCACCATAAGTATATAGGCCAATACCTCTATTTTTTCATTAATATATCTACATATGTAAACATCTATGTTTATACTGCTATCCATAGTTTTATTTCCTAGATTTTTCCTCTGCCTCCTTTTAACTTCTTCCTAGAACCAGCGGTTCTCAATCTGTGAGTTGTGACCCCCTTGGGTTAGCCCGGTTCATAAGAGTAGCAAAAGTACAGCTATGAAGCAGCAACAAAAATAATTTTGTGTTTGGGGAGGGCACCACGACATGAGGCAATGTACTAAAGGGTCATGGCATTAGGAATGTTGAGAACCACTCTCCTAGAAACACACTAGGAATCCCTACCTTCATTCTCTGCTCCTTTGTCCTTGTGCTTGCTGTGACTCTGCCTGCCTTCAGTGACTGCCCCATTTAGTCGACCTGACCCTGAGAACTGAGACACTACTATGCTTAATCTGACTTTGGATCCACTTGACTCTGCACCCACCAGCCTATGTGTTTCCTACACTCTTCTTCACATTTCTGTATCATCAGACTGCAGCTATGTGAGTCTTAAGAGGGCTCTGAAGAGCATCAGACCCTTGGATCTAAACTGGAATGAGATGGGATGCCTTATTTATTGCAAGATATTATGAAGCCTTCCTCTAATCTGAATACCCCATTCTTCTTTACATAATCATCTCCTCTGATGATTTCATCAGCGTAAGAATGAACAAGAATGGTGAAAGGATAGAACCTTGTTGCACCTTTCTTGATTTTAAACAATTTGGCATTCAGTATTCCCTTGTTCTGTTCACACAAGTGCCTCTAACTCTATGTAAACATCCTTTAGGAGAACAATAATATGTTTGGGGATCCCTATTCTTCTCAGTGTTAATCATAAATTGTCATGATCTACATTTGCTACACAGCAAACTAAATGCTGTGACATAGTAAATAAAGCATAAATAGACACCTTGCTAATATTCTGTGCTTTCAGCCAAGATCCATCTGACATCAGCAGGGAAATATACCTTGTACTGTGTCCTCTTCAGAATATGCCTGGAATCTTGTCAATGTATTGCTGCAACTGTTGTTAAAATGTAAGTTAAAAGACCAGGGTGTTTAAGAGACACGTGCCAATTCAGGGCCTTGAGCCAGGTGAGCCCTACTTCTGGGTGGGTCCACAATAGGCAAGGTGGATTTAATTCAGCCAATGTAGGCTACCAATATCTTCAACCATGCCACCCAGTCAAAGGTCCCAGATAGTGGGAGCTGGACACTGTCTGGACTTCCGGTTTCTTCTCCATCTTCCACTTCACTGTGCCGTGAGTCTCTCTGGCCTCTCGCTACCATGTGTGGGTGTGGTGTGGTTGTCTAGTCCCATGAGGTTGCCCATGTTCAGTGACCGTGAAACCTTAAACTTCCATCTTTTATAAAAAGCCCACTTGGATCCCAAACCAGGGATCAGCATGAGTTCTTTCTCATGCAAAGCCAAGAACCAAGGTATTTCCCACCTAAGAAACCTAACAGAATGATGTTCAGGAAAGTTTTACTTGCAGATGATGTCATGTTCCCAAGTTCTCAGTTCCCAAGTCAATAAGAACCACACCGTACAGATCAAATGGGAAGGTGGATTGGAGCCAATGACCAGCTTTTGCTCACATCTCTTGTTCCACAGTATTACTCAAACTCAAGTGTATAAAGAAACAAACCACGAGTAGGTGGGTTGGCTTTTTCTATCCAATCACAAGTGCATCCTGACTAAGGGATGAACTAATTACTAGGAACTTCCCACCAGAATCTCTTATGGGCATAGGCAGCACGCAACCTTTTGAATCTGGTGACTCTGGGAGGGAAAACTAATGCAGAAGTAATGGAAAAATACAGAAGCGAGAGTCAGCAGATTAGCAAATGAGCCTCAGGGTACTTCAGTTAATGATATTACTCTATAATTTGAGCATTCATTTGGTTCACCATTCTGTGGAATGGGGGAAAATGTGGATCTTGTCCAGTAAGTTGGCGAAGTCACTCTCTTTCAAATTTCTTGGCCTAGATGAAAAATGATCTGTGTGTTTCTCAACAGGTTGAAACATTTCAAGTGGTATTTCATTAATTCATGGAGTCTTGATTTTGGTAAATGTTTTCAGTGAAATTTGAACTTCCTCCTTCAGTATCATTGGTTCTTACTCATGGGCAAGATAACTTTCATGGGTTGGTTGTCCTTGAACACTGATAAACATAATCCCATCACAGAGAATGTATGGCAAGATAGATATTGAAATATCTATTGCACCATGAATACATCATTCTTCTTGATTGTGTTGATTCTCAGCAAGTAAACTGTATAATTTTCTTATTCGAAATGATCCATACCAGTTCATTTCAGCTTACTCATCCATAGAAAATCCATCTCTATATGTTCCATTGCATTTTTTGCAGCTTCTAATTTTACTAGCTTCATTTTTGTACATACCACATCATGGGAAACTGAGGACTTCGTAAAAAGTGTAAATAGCCTATTCTAAACTCATGACCACAGGCCTTGGCAGACCTTCACAAGTGAGGAGACACACCTCCATGGTTCTGAAACAGTTGATACCACCTGAATACACATTCTCCCAGGAGAAAGATTTCCTCTCAAACACCCTCCATAAAAATGATAATATAAAGTGGTCTCCTATGGGCACCTGGTTTCTCACATTACACAGTTAAAGGATGCTTATCTTTAAGAGTATCCAGCTTCTTTTGTTCCCCTTCCTCAGGAGTAATTTACTCCTCTTGTCTCTTGAACTCTTGCCTGCTAATTATCATGCAGTGTCCCTACTGAAGAACTAAGGCTATCCAGGATGAACCTATAGCCCATTCTTTTGTGTATGTGTTAACTCAAGGCTTGTAGGCCTCTTGTTGCTATATAACTCCACTGTTGAATATACTTGAGGTTCTTCCCCTGATAATGGAAATTAATGCCCTGTGCTCTGGTTTCCTGTCTCTTTCTTTCCCCTCTAATTTTGTGGTGGCTCCTCAGTACCCCATTTGACTGGTTCCCACACCACATTATGATTATCTATAGGTGTTTTCAGCTGCCTCTTTTCATTTCTGATTCCTGTCCCATCAGCAAATGAAGGTCCAGATGGTTGTGTGCTCACAAGCTTCACTTCATTGACATCATTATAGTCAAGTCCACTTTGAGCAAACAGTTCTTCCTCTGTTATATTTTGAGTGCCTACTAATCTGAAAGGGCTCATTTACTGGTACTATCTCTGGCAATGTCCTACCTTATTTATTAGACCTTCAGTATCTGACAGATTGAATGTTCCAGTTCTGTTCATTAGATTTTCAGGAATGAATTCCTCTGAAAGGACAGCCCATTTCTTCATGGTTTTTGTCATCTGACTTGCTGACCTCCGATTCTTTTACTTCTACATCCACTAGTCATGTTCTTCATACATCATCTTCCTGTTAATTGCATTTTTGTGCTTTTTTTTTTCCCCACTCTGTGAGTTGTCTGCTGACATTCCAATGCTGGCCCATCAACTCTAGCAGTTACATGAGTCAGGAAACCTTTCATCTTACCTAGGGACTTGGACAGATTATACGTACCTGCTTTTACAACTGTGTGAGACTTTTTTGTGTGTGAGATATTTCTTTAAAAAAAATCTAAATTCCTTCCTTCTTTCCTTCCTTTCTTCCATCGATTCTTCTTTCTTTCTCCACCTCCATCTCCCATATTTATCCACACAGAATCTCTGAGCCTTAGAGACTCCCCAGATCAGGAAATCAGAGCAGCTCAAGGGTTATGAATTTAGGGTTTTAGGAGTGAGAATAGAGTCTTGGTGTTCTGACGGTCTTAAGGAAGCCTTGATCGGCAAATATAGAAGACAAAGTACTTAAGCCATGGACCCTCCAATTACATCAGTCAGCTTTATCGAATTTGTCACCTCAACCTCTTTCTTCAGAGAGAAAGAATTCATAATTGAACTTCTCACAATTAGTAACACTAAAGTAAAAATCTGACCTGCCGTCATTTCTGTGGTCATATTTTCTAAGTTATGAAAATGGAAAAGGATGACATAAAACTATGAAGTAAGATGTTAAGTCTTCCATTTTTGGAGAATTTAAACATGTAGGTAAGGGAGGAGTAAGTAACAATGACACCAATTAAAATATCAATGAAATGCAACTAAAGCAGTGCTTAGAAGGAAAAGTAGAGCTGCAAAAGCTAGCACAAATAGAGGAGAGTGCAAAGCTCGATGTCTTAACCTACACATTAAGACCTACCAGAATAAAGTTCAAAGAAACATGACAATAATGAAAAAAATAGTCAATGAAATTGAAAAAATAGTAGCAGAGTACAACAAATAGTAACTGGAGAAAATAGAGACACAAATGTTTTTCTTTGAATAGAATAATATAATTAGTGACTCATAACAAGAAAATTCAAGGGGGGAATATGAAAGCATAGTGAATAATTGTATCACTTCGATATCACTTTTAGAAGCAAAGTCAATGATTCACTTGAGCATGCTCTCAGGCTGTATTGGATCTTAATTCAACAATGAAAAGCTTTGAGAAAATGTTGGAGAGTCAGGGCTCAAGTGGAAAATGTTTGGAAATGTACGTGGCAGCATGTGTGCAAAAGTACTTGATGTAGATGATGTATAGAATGTTATAATAGATGTAAGAGCCCCCAATAAAATTATTTTTTTAAAAAAGAAAATGTTGGAGAGGCAAAGACAAACTGAATATGGACCTACTGCATTTTTTTCATGATACCTTTAATCTTCATGGCATTGGTCACCTCAAGAGAGTCTGATATCCTTCATGACAGAGCAGCTCGTACATCTTGTGTGGGGCTTGCAGAGCTGTGTCAATCCGGGTAGACTAGAGGAACAAATTTCAGAGACGCACATATGGGTATAAGGAAAAGGTTTATATACAAAAGGAACGGGACAACAACAACAAAAAAAAAGGAACGGGACATGGAAAAAATATCCCAGCCCAGTCCAGCTCAAAGTCACAGGTCATATGACCAAAATCAGTGTATAAAGTCTGCTTCTGACTCAGGAAGTGGGTGCAGGTGCAGAATCCCGGTGAGTGGTGAGTGGGTGCAGAATCCCGGCACTGGCAGGGGTCTCCCCATGGCTCCTCACTTCTAGGGCTCAGGGTTCATCAACAGCATGCTGCTCCAAATTCAGAGGTCCGGCTTCATCAGGGCAAAGCTGTGTGGTCTCTCCGCCGGCTTCTCCAGCTTCTCAGAGACTGCCAGTTTGTCTGTGATTAATCGTCTCTGAAACTAACTCCCAACAACTGGGGAAGATAGTTTCTCATCTTCATGAGGGAAATATCGTGAGATTTCCCAGGAGTTTCAGGTGAAAGCCATGCCCACACTGAGGCCTCAT